>OZ014445.1:9248944-9534356 GCA_963966035.1 Acleris laterana | reverse complement strand
AGACAGAGACTCGGACAGAAAACGCACCTACTCGTATGTGTGTTGGGTGAGTAAACAAAAGTTAAGAGTTTAAAAAACATGAAACTCCTTCAAAAACGTAATAAATAACCTCTATTCCAATGGTAATGGGGTAAAAGGTAATTCCGACAGTTTTTTTTATTGCTGTAGGTAGTTACTCATTACAGAATGTGCATACCTAAAAGTAATAACATTTGAGGAGTTCCCTCCATTCCTCACGGATTCCCACATCAGATACTGGTAACATGAGACCACCTCACCCATTGAAACATTTTTTTTAATGAGTCTTTCACGGAGAAGTCGGAGAACATACTTACATACAAAAAACATTTATTGAAGTCGAACGAACACAGGAAAGACACAACAAAGCCTTTTAACATGCTCATTTTAGTGCTCAAGTATGGTCTCAGACATTTCTGAGTCATCGAATGAGATCATTTAATAAATTTACACTAAGTTTATTTTATATATACCTACCTATAGAATGCTGTATAAAAAGAGATAAAGATATTCGTGACTTCAAGATACCGACTGTAGTTAGCTGGATGGATATTTATATTAATTCGTTACGCTCGATATAATCGAATCGTCCTTGTTTGCCTTGAATCTTGTAAAGAAGATTCTAACCTGTCAATTTATATTTCGGAACAAAAAGCTGTTATCTCCTAAAACTACAGATACCTACACTGATAAACATCTTAACTAGCCTAATTGTGCAAAATGTGGTTTACAGAATTAAGTATTAACAAGTTCTAAAGCGTTGTTGGTTATTCTGTAGCTCTGCCTGCCCCTCTGGGAATGAAGGCGTGAGCTTATTTATGTATGTATGTAACTACAGACTAATAATAATTCATTTATTTATTAATAATAACAACTAAATAGATAAAAAAGCAACAAGTTCACGGACAATCTCAAACAAATTGTCTCAAACTAGTTATAGGCGTGTTGTTGTGTAGACAACTATAAACATACTTTTTATCAAATTGTTGTTACTATATGTATAGTTTAGTTTCGAAGCAGCGCCGTAACATGGTTGCGCTTTATCAGACTTGAAAGTGACTCCGGCGCATGCAAGCGACGAGCCACGTGTTCGCAGTTAGTAAACATAAACACGGGCACGCTCGAATCACTTTTTACGACTCCCGCGTTACTTCATCTGTGTCGCTCATCAGAGATTGCTTCATACGCGATTGTGCACCAAGTTAACCCCATTATGCACTATAAATCTTTTCCTTATCACGTTACCAGCTGTTACATCACACATGGATTAAACCCTTGCTCCACCGGTTCTTAGATACGAAGTAACCTTATTTAGGTCTATACTAATCTATAATAATTGAAAATCGATGTGTGTATGGTCCGTTCCATAATGGACGCCAAAATGGCTAGACCGATTTTTATTTGATGAAATTTCCATGCAATATTCAGGTCAGCTCAGTGGGCGTTCCTGTGAAGTTTAGTACCTAGCGATCGGATCAACAGTTTTTTTGTTTTTTACGAGATATGTACCTATAGAGTAAAAGTACAATGGATTGTTTCAGTTTTATAAAACCACCAATTCTATTTTGCAATGTACTCTGAACAAATTAGTCGCCTCTAAGAAGATTGATTGGTAAGAATCTTGATACGAGCCTAACAAAACGTTACATCAACTAGGATGTTAGTAAAATCGCTAAAGAACTTGCTGTTGTTCCTATCAGCTTTGATTGATATAACTATGTAATATGATAACTATTGTATTCATTTTTCGTCAACTAAGAGAAAATGTCTCTTGGTTGGCTCTCATTTTTAAGTACCAATTTCACCAAACGATGTTAACCACTTAAAACACGAATAAAGCGTTAACTAACAGCTGTCAAAATGTATGAACTAACAGTCGATTAACATTGATTAAATTTAATATAGTTTGGTGAAATTGGTACTTAGAGTGATAAGCCTAAGTAATAATTATGTCCTCTGTATCTAATTAAGTAAGTACTTAACGGACACGATTCTTTCTAATAGATTTTCTCAAAATTCGTGTCTTAAGTTCGAATTAAAAAAGCCTGATTACTTACGAAAATCACGGGCAAAATAATCTGTATAAGAATAAAAGTCACGTCGAAAAGTAAAACGTTTCATCAATGGCTTGGCTTCTTCGTAATATCTGAAAATGCTTTCGTATTTTTAGAAGCCCTTTAGAAAACTGTTTTCTTTGAGTGAAAATATTTACTTAGGGATACGTTTTCAATACTTATTGTTATGCTTTTCAGTAGCGGTGATTGAATGGCTACATTTCTTTCTAATATTATATGTTCTAACTTATCAAAGCGTTTGATGTGTACAATAGTTGAACTTTAATCTGTCAGTGACTATCCTTCGTATAAGTAAAGATTATTTCGGTGATAAAATAAACTTCTTTATTAATGTGTTGTATAAATGTTGTAAAATAATTAACTAATCTTGCCCCTAATCCTCGTGCCTCTAAATTTTAGGGTTTTATAGAGACGTTTAAAACTTATAAAGAAGATATAAAAAATATGCTGCAGATTTTTCATCTCGAATGAAGCTCTCGGGAATTGGGGATCTGATGGCAGAGAGCCAGAGATGTCAAACCATTTGGCCCCATTAAAAATATACGTCACCTGACTCTAACAAAGTGATTGCTAGACTAGATATGGCTAATTGACGAGATGACGACGACATTGTAAAGGCCACATGAGACCTGAATGAAAAATACACAATAGCGAGTAAAATTGCGTGAATTGTGAAAAATGAGGAGACCTACACTATTATGTTACTAAATATCCAAGGTTCAAGCGTTACAAGACAAAGGTATGCAAACTCTATAATTTGTATCATGTTTTTTGACTGGTTTCTGAATGGTTATAAAATGCCTGCCTATGACTTCGATCTGGTGAGACTATGGAGAGGCTACGTCCAAAAGTGGAGGCCTGTTTACTGAGATGATGATTGCTGATGGTCAAATGAACATTTTAGTAACTTCATAATTTTTTTTTACATTTTCAGTCGTAATTTGATCTACTTAACGGTTATTTATAAAACCTAGCTTGAATCGCTACAAAGAGCAGTCCAGTTCGCATCAGTTCAGCGTCGGATTCCTACTGCTCTCACCAGGTCGTTGGTCAACCTTCGGTGGCCCAATAGTGCCAAAGATATCCATGGGTACAGCTGATTTAAAATCTAGGAAAACCTTATGGAGGGCAAATGAAAATAAGTAGTACCTCATTATAAGTATTGGAGGGGTAGCAGACTCGTCCCATGAGGTGGTCGTCGTGAGCCCACGCCTCGCGCGAGCCGGAGGGGCAGGCGCTCGCGCAGGCGCCGCCGGGCCACACCAGCAGCCGCGCGCACTTGATGCAGCCGTCGGCCGCGCAGCGCACGCACTCGCCGCTGCAACCTGCGATTCATGGTTCAATGAGGATACCTTCGGGAGACTAGAAAACGTATTGAAACCTGTCAACTTTCAGTTAGTCAAAGAGATAGAGCTATATAGGAGTCGTATGTAGTCCCTTTCACTGTTTTGTCATGTTTGGACAGTTCTTAATACAGTCAACTCGCATAAAAGTGTTTTCGCATTGAACCGGTTTTGAAACGAATCTAAGGAATTTTGTACAGCGATGACAGTCTAAAAACTTTAGTACAAAACCGAGATTCCAGCCGGTAAAAACCATATCATCTTTGAACTGTTATCGTACTGTCAACACGTTTTGATAGCTCTTATTTTCTTGACAGTAAGGGCTGCCGAGTTAAAACCCATCGAACGAAACGAAACGGTCTAAGACGATGTGATTTTTACTGCCCTGAATAGAGGCCCAGTGCTACGACCGCTTATAGGATAAGTAAGGGTTGTACATTTTGGATTGGGTTCGAACCCGAACGAGATGAGTAAAACGCTCTAACAGTGTCACAATACGAGATGATTATCCCAATTGTGATGAAGATCTTAAATGATAGCTCTAATCGGGGCTCACTGAACCACGATCTGTCTGGGTACACCCCGCACAGGAGCTTTAACCTTCTGTCGAGTAAGTAACGTTAACGTATCGTCAAAGAGAAAACAACACGCGGGAACAATCCACTCAAATTTATCTACTCCCAAACTAGGCTCTAGGCGTGGTACTGGATAACGATACACATACTTATATAGATACCTATATGGAAAACACCCAGACTCAGGAGCCAATACTCCCGCTCAGCACACAAATATTTACCCATACCGGCATTCGAACCCGGGACCCTTCCGGGACCGCGAGCTTCGAAGGCAAGGACACTGTGTACTATACCTACTTACAAACATATTTCGTAATTTCAATCACTCATTCATTCTCACCAGGAATTTAAAAATAGGAGACTTTTTTTTTTTATTCCTGAACGGCATCGCTAGGTTTGTAGTACTTTGTACAAATGTAGTAGGTATTTCAATTAAATAAATAAGAGTAGGTACCTACGAGCTGTCACAGGTATCAGCCTAGATGGAACAGAGTATATACAGGGTGAAACCTAAGTCGTGAACAAAATGATCACCTCTGTGTTCTACTCACGAATATGAACAACTTTCACTATGGGATCAACTCTGAAACACGAAAAAAAAAATCTGCTGTTTCATAGAAAAGTTCAATACGTACTCGACCAAAATGTATAAAGCAGCAGATTTTTTTTTCGTGATTTCAGAGTTGGTCCCATAGTGAAGTTGTTCATATTCTTGGGTAGAACACAGAGGTGATCATTTTGTTCACGACTTAGGTTTCACCCTGTATAACTAAATTAACCGCATCACCTTTATTAACGCACCCCTAGTGTAACAAGGAATATTCCCTCAAAATTCCAACTTACTATGTTGTCTGTCAGTCAGTCACATCAGAGTTTTATATGTAGGTTTAGAACAAAAGAAAAATAAAACAAGCTTTTGTTGCCGAACATACTTTTTCCGCCCAAATATCATCTGCTTATCAAGACGAAACTACATAATTATTAAATACCTACAGCCATGATCCCGTAGCCGCCATCCGACTCCATCATAAAATCGGCTCGATGGTACCATAATATTGCATAAAAAAAAAGGAAATACCTACAACTAAAGTTAAATAAAAGCTTGTAACAAGACAAAAGACAGAAGCCATTACATGGAAAAAAATGAAAGTTGAAAGATGCGATCTCGAGCTGCCGTAATAAATATAAATATAATAAATAATAATAAATATCAGTGGACAATGTCACACCAATTGTCCTAGTCCCAAACTAACCTCTAGACTTGTACTATGGGTACTAGACAACTTTATAAATACTTATATAGATAATCTTATACTTAAATACATAGAAAACATCCATGACTCAGGAACAAATATTCGCGCTCATCACACTTATATATCTGCCCTTACCGGGATTTGAACCCGGGACCGCTAGCTTCGTAGGCAGGGTCACTGCCAACTAGGCCAGCGCGTCATTATATGTTTTGATAACAATAATAAAATAATTCTTAGAGTCCAAAAATAACCCCCTTTGTTAGACTCGAGTAACAATAATAAGGAGAACAAGGTAGAAGTTAAGAAGTTATACCTAACTTATTTTTTTAATGAATGTTCTTCGTTGTACAACATCAACCATCTTGAAACACGATATTTTTTAAAGTACCAAGTCGTCCTCTTTCCAACTTCCTTAATCATTAATCTTATTTTAAAAAGGAGGTTAAAAATATTTGCGCCAAATTTAGAAACTCATTAATAACAGCTCATCCCCAACATTTTGCCTTAAATAGTAGCCTGTAAATCCTTGAGTTTACAGTGTTAAAAAAAAACTTAATCCATAGAAATATTAATGAAGTCTTAACCCCTCCCCAAGACTCGCATCACATTTCACTCTTGGAATTTTCAACCCCGTCTCCCGAATTTGGAACGTCAAGCTTTATTACAAAATAAATAAACATTATGTACACGAAATTTGTATACGCAAGACCTGAACTTAATTCGACTAACGCTGTGCAACATAGATCTACTTACTCACTCGTGAATCTAAGTATAAGTACTGGGTACAGTTCCTCAACGTCACGATTTCACGCACAGAACACCCGGAAAACTCATTACGATAATACTGAAATCAAGATTGAAATTTAAATAGCAAATCGGAGTCAATCCTCATTTGATGCTCTTCAATTTGACATTCGTCGCGCTGGTATTTCTATGCTAATATTTCGTGTTTGGGCGTAATGGAATGCATGGCGATGCACGAGCGTTCGCTTACTCGGCCACCTCGGGGTGTAAGAAGGAGACAGTAGCGATAACGAATTTGAAGTTAAGTAAGAACAATACCTATTTAACGAACCATTTTCCATACTCAAGAAATCTTACAATAACTGACTAAATCAAGGTCCTCTGTACTTTGAAACGTGATTGCGATGAAAATTATACAACTCGATTAGGTAACTCTTATGATAATCGTACGAACGTTCGTTTGATGATTTTGTTTGTTGCAAATTTTATTGAAATACTTGTGTAATACAATTTTAGTAGGTATTTTAAGTATTTCAAATTAAAGTTGCTTTCGCTTTTCCTTTAGACCACAGCCGTTACTGGCGACATGATGGCGAATGGTAAACGTTAAGTTTCAAAATTTCACTACGCCTACTCCCAACCAAACATATCTTAATTGACAGTTTACTGCCGTGTCGTCTGCCTCGTTGACATTTTAGGAACGATCGTGTGCTAAAGAAAAACATAACTTGTAAAATAAAATGAGAAAGTTCCTTTTAAGTCAACAAGTTAAGACTAGAGAGGTGGGTTGATTTTTACACTATCCATATAAGAACTTATAGCCTCAACCACAAAAAAATATTCATTTCACCTGAAAAAAATAGAACTTGTTTTGTTTTATTTTGCTACATTACCGAATCAGCGAATAATTTTTCAGTATAAAAAACACGTGTCATTGCGGTAGTGTAAACATTATTAACGCAACTCATTTGGTAAATTCTGACTTTGACTTCGCGTGATGACTTTTGTAAATCAATTTGCTGTTAAAACCACAGTGGACTCGCGTACTCTACCGGTGCGTACTTTCCAAATGGAAAGCGCACGCGATAGTATGCCGCCGGCTAATTAGTGGGATCGATCGAATAGTAATTCTATTGTGTTCAGTGTAAGCTGATTACACCGTGAGCGCACATCAAAGGCTTTGATTTCTAAAATTCAAATTAATGCCGAACATGGTTCATGGATGCAATCAAGAATAGGTAAGTGATATACTAATGTCAAAAATGCAATTTTATAATTCGATTTCGTTCTGCTGCTTTACAATGACCAATTTTTTCCGGATAGAAAACAGCTGTCATATCGAACTGTCATCGTTTAAAACATTGCTACATTCACTGCGTAGCGTAGGAACTTAAGAGGCCACAGTCATGTATATGCAAAAGTCTGTGTTCCACGTTCTGGATGGTAATAACAATAACGTCTGTGTTTGGTTTTTGGATACATTCAATTGAAAATATTACCTTGAAACTGTTTTACGTGAAAACACGGTTGAAAACAAAAACCTTTTATTATTCAAACATGCATGATTTTGTTTTCATCTTCGGAACCTCAAGATCTTTAACGATGTTTTTTGTTTGAATAGTTACGTAGAATATAACAGAATATAATAGAAATAATTTATTCAACGTCAACATACATTTATAACAAGTGACAAGCATAACACACATGTAACTGTTGGTATTATAACTTCTTCATCTTTTACCAGTTTTTCATAAATGCTGTGGTTTTACAGTAAAAAGCAATTATTTGAATTTGACGCTGGTATCTAGACGCGGGAAAACTATCTCCACCTCACGTTTCTTTTCGGTTCTTGTGTGGCAGCATATTAAGTGGCATTTTAGTTGAAATAATTAGAAAAAATACCTTTTTTTTTTATGGCATAGAGTAGACAAACGAGCACACAGGCCACCTGATGGTAAGTGGAAACTGTGACCCATAGACATTCGCATTCACAAGAATGCAATGCAATCTTAAGACTGCAAATGCGTTGCCAACCCTGAGGACTAAGATGGAAAATCCTTAACTTGTATTTATGGGTTCAGCCATTGGTTATTCGTTTAATATCTGCGTACACATTTCAATGGGCCCGTGCCGAAGTAAGGGGCCCTGGAATTATAGGGGCATTTCCTTGTTATGGGGCACTGAGGGGCTGGGATGTAATTCGAGTCGCGCCAGTATTCATAAGCTAAATTTAGATAGGTACAGCATATCTAAATAATTTCAAAAGGACTTTCATTGTAAATAACGACGCGATACTTATTTTCCTTTCCTAGGTTGAAGTCGTGAAGGAGTAAGCCGCCGTCGGTATAATATTAACATTTCATTCACGTTCAGTGCTTAGTTTTATTTTAGCTCTGTTATGCTTGAGATACTGCAACTGTTACGACCGCATTTCTTGCAAACAATTTTATACAGGCAAATATTTCAGATATATTAGGCACATCGTTAGACTTTTACATTAAGATCTTATATTATCACATTAGTCTTGTCTTGTACCCTTGAGTTGCTACCAAATACTTATTTGGAGGGTAGTTTTAGTGTATATTCATTAATGGGGTACGCATCGGCCATTGACCCAGAGATAAGGGGTCTACTTACTCCTCGGTTCGTGCTATGCAAAGTCTAAAGGGGCCAGGGATAAGATACGAGGGTGCATTGAAAAGTTCTGAGCCTAAGGTTGTATATAATAAAAAAAAAAAAAAAAATACTGGCAGGTAAAAGTGCCATATTTAGTCGCCATTATGCACTATCTTTTGTTTTTTTCTTGTCACAATTTTGCATTTTATGCTGGAACTGCTACATAAGGTCACTGATTTTTCAAGTAATGGATAAAATTGAGCACCGTTCTGTCATAAAATATTTGCAAAAGAAGGGGTTAACACCAAAACAAATATTTGAAGATATGAACAAAACATTAGGGCAATCTGCTCCATCGTATGCTACCATAAAAAGATGGGTAGCTGATTTCAAACGTGGCCGGGAGACTGTTCAAGACGAGCCTAGGAGTGGGCGGCCGTTGACGCCTACTACGGATGAAAATGTCAATAAAATATTAGATGCGATAATGAAGGATAGGCGATTGAAGATTGTGGAGATAGCGGAAGCAATGGGTATTTCTTATGAGCGGGCACAGAACATCATCACCGATGTTCTTGGATTTTCTAAGGTGTCAGCCAGGTGGGTGCCTAGACTGCTTTCAGTCGAGAACAAACGAGTACTGGTTACAATTTCCCAAGATTGTTTGGACATGTTTCAACGTGACCCCGAAGATTTTCTCAATCGTTTTATAACTATGGACGAGACATGGGTCCACCACAGTACACCAGAATCGAAAGAACAATCCAGGCAATGGAAAAGACCAGGTTCACCACCACCCAAAAAACCCAAGGTCATTTTGTCAGCTAATAAGGTAATGGCCTCGGTTTTCTGGGATTGCAGGGGGGTTATCATGATAGACTATCTCGAAAAGGGCAAAACAATAAATTCAGAGTACTATTGTGCTCTTTTACGTCGTCTGCGAGAGGAAATTAAAATAAAGAGACCTGGAATGCTGTCGAAAAAAGTATTGTTTCACCAAGACAACGCTCGCGTTCACACTTCGGCGAAATCAATGGCACAAATACATGATTGTGGATTTGAAGTGCTGCCGCATCCCCCTTACTCGCCGGATCTAGCTCCTTCCGATTATCATCTCTTCCCAAACCTCAAAAAACACTTGGGAGGACAAAGATTTTCGACTAATATGGAGGTACAAGAAGCAGTAGACTCATATTTTAACGACCTCAGAGATTCTTTTTTTTTTGATGGGATAATGAAGTTGGAGGCGAGGTGGACTAAGTGCATTGACCTTCATGGAGACTATGTCGAAAAATAAAATTGTTATAAAAAGTGAGCCAGTTAGTTTTTTTTACCAGGCTCAGAACTTTTCAATCCACCCTCGTATAATTGTTAAGTAAGAATTAAAAACAAAACCGCCTTCAAAAACGCAAAAAATAACTTCTTTTAAAACGATAGGTATACCAACTGAATCCGGCTTTTGGCAAAAAATATTGTGAGTCGCCGACTTCAGTTGCAATGACCACCTCTACCTGCCATATTAAAATAAGTAAGTTTTGGGTTTTTGATGGCTGTTGTTTGTTTTTTTTTAACAGTTATTTTATTTAATACTTATTGTAATCATAATAAGCGTTTATGTAGTCCCACTTTTTGATTTGCAAGTAATTCACGTTTAATACATAAATACTAACGTTAATGATTAGGTTATTAAAAACTTGTAGAACAGAACAAGTTTTTTAAAGAAGTGAAAGAAAAGGAAACTCTTATATTTATCCTGTATTGGGGTACTTCGCTACGAACAAGCCCACAAAGATGTGCATCAACAAATACTAAGAAATATTTCTGTATGGAAACTGTTCTAGGTGACAGTTTGCAATGCGACAAAGAGAGGAAGAAAACCGAAACGCCAACGGGAGAACCTACCTAACCTACCTTACCTACCGTACGTACCTTAAATTTAATGCCAAGGAATCTTTTGTATGGAAACCATTGCATGCGTTAAAGTAGCGGTTCGCACGGCGACGGAGACATGAACTGCAGGCCATTACTTAACATATATGGTCTGATCCTCAGTGTCTTCTTTCATAGTGATCTCTTGTGATCTTCTTTCTCACGTCTTGGTGCAAATCGCTACCTTATAAGTGGTTAGGTAGTTATGGACTCACTCACGTGTGTCGTTGGTGTGGGGCGGCGGCGCGTCGGCCGGCCGCAGCTGCGCGGACGCCGCGCTCGCCATTGCCAGCAGCGCCAGCGCCAGCGCCAGCCTCATCGCACCGACGTGTCCATTGTGACACTGGAACATGACAGTTTTAATAGCCTCAAAACAACATTTTTTATGGCCACCAAACAACAGCTTTCATAAGAACAAAATAAATACTCCTTATTTACGTATTGATAACAATTATAACTTCATTATTTCGATCATCGAGGACACTCGACGGTCCCCAGCATAAACCGCTGCACGCACGCCACAAACGAACTGAAGTGCACGTAGGGAAGTGACCGCAGCTGGAACACCATCAGACTACATCCAACCGTCTGACGAAAGTACCTACTCCACCACGTCGTCTACCAACGAAACAGGACACGACTCAATCGGACTCAACATGTTCGGACTCGTGAGGAGCCCATCAGCAGGCAGCGCTATCGCAAACACCGTATCAGTGGTTATTTTAATCTTATATTAACTCACTCTTGTTTAAATTGTATAAACAGCTTTCATGACCACGAACGAAGAAACAGCTCTAAGGCCACGAAACGACAGTTTTTTTGGCCATATAACAACAGATGTCATGGCCACCACTGGCCAGCGTTTGACCCATTTGCGAATATAGAGTGATTAGTTAGAGCAAGTATTGAGTACTCGTATATTTTTCTAACCGAATACGCTAGTTCGTGCACCCAGAAAGGCTTTTTCGATGCAATGAAATAGATAGGGAAGATTTATCAGTAACGTCATTTTTATTCATTCTATAGCCAAATACCTGAATACCGCAAAATGGGGTATCTTTAAAAAGGCAGATCGACTTAGATAATTTTTTGATTCAATGGTTCGGCGCTCAGTGAAAGCATTTATTGAACTCATGCGCGACGTAAATTTACTTAATTTTGTGCTAGAATGGATACCTTCAGCAGGATGGTTACTACGAAGCGCTGAACCATCGGATAGCTCATCCCTTTTACTCGTTCTTCGAGACTTAATCGTGAGAAAGAGATGTATAAATATCACGTTTTTATTTCAAACTCCGATTATAAAAAGTACCAACCTCAGGCCCGGTATGCGCTATTCAGGAGAATAAGATACAAAACAAAAGCTGAACATGTATGTTAAATATAAGGATTGAGGGAGTGACCCCAATTTGTAATCAATTTAAAGGCAGATCCTTACTGCAGGCTATACCGAGTCCTATTTTAAATAAAGTAGCAGAGCTAAATGGAGTTCCTGGAATTTTTCGATCGCCTTGTTTTCTGCTCAGGCACAGGTAATATTATGCACGGTTTGGTTTCCAAAGAATCTTATCTACGTATTATATCATTTATTTACTATTAAAGTGTTATAATTTCAAGTTTCATGCACCTTTAGCAGTAAGTTATCAGGTTGGTAATGAAACAGTTTTATAAAAATTCGTGTCCCTTCTAACTTCACTAAAGAGTTTTATTTACAACTAGCGACCCGCCCTCGCTTCGCTTCGGTTTATGTGAGTTTTCTGTAACACCCGTACATAAACCAGAATCTATTATACATATAAACCTTCCTCTTGAATCACTCTATCTATTAAAAAAACCCGCATCAAAATCCGTTGCGTTGTTTTAAAGATCTAAGCATACATAGGGACAGACATCGAGAAGCGACTTTGTTTTATACTATGTAGTGATGATGATAGTGAAACTAAAGACTAAACTAAAGAGTTTTAGTCACTAACCCCGGTTTGCAGTAATTTTAACCATCCAAGAATCTAATTACTTAAACAATGTGTCAATGGCGTTGTTCCAACGGACCTGCTCCTTTATAGCGGTTACAAAACCGGTAACGATAACACAAAGCATGTGACGTGTTGCCAACTAATTGTGCCATTAGCATCCTACCGAACCAAATTTTGACATGTCAGACACGTCAATGGGTCAACCATAGTGATGTGCCGTTACCAATTTCCCGGATTCCCGGAATATTGCCACCGGCAATATTGTCGTCAACATAGGCAAGTTTCCGGCAGTATTGCCATGGCCTTTTTAACGATTCCCCACTACGAGCAATATTGCTGGCAACATGCACGGCAATATTCTCACGCTGGGCAATATTCCCGGGCACAACACTATACTAGTCAGTCATCCATTAAAAAAATGTGAACTTATACTACGCTATCAGAAATTCATGATGTATACATGTTACGAGACCATAGTCGTAAAAGTGGCACATGCATAGCCAATGAATTTAGCAATTTGCAGCACGTGGAATACCCAAGAATAAGTATTTGAACTCGTATGAGGTAAAAGATTGTTGATTCTCCAATTTTTATAAGGGCTTGAATTCTTTGGTGTGTTAAGTTTTTCGACCCTCACTCTTTATTTTATTTGTCTCTTTGTATTGATTTTGAATAACTAGGTAGTTAATTACGTACTTAATTAACAATTGTACAGCAGTTTAAGCGGCTTTCTTATCACATGCCTTCACACTGAATCGTCTAGAGCACTTGTGTAAGCTAGCCAGTGATCTTTATTAGTAGGTTACTCGGATTAATTAACCATATTAGTGCTGTGGTGCAATTTTAACTTGGTGGTATTAGCCCCCGATTTCTTTTTCATTCTTGTGTTGAAGACATCCACTTTTGTTAAACTTGAGCCGATTAATGTGTTCGCGGCGATGTGGGTCACACAGAGTAACAGTACGAGCGGGTTTGCAAATTAGTTGACATTAGCATTCGATGAACGTCCTCACTGGCCGCTATCATGTTTTGTATCATCGCTTCTACGCAAATGTGCGCATTATCTTGTTATCGAGGGGACGACTTGTATCCAAGACGAGCACAAGTATTTTTAACCAAGTGATCGTAGCGGTCATCAATATGATAAATCATACTTTTCACCCCAGCCCACAGGACTCGGTCAAGCGCGTAATACAATAATAATCTGGGATTTTTAAGTGACCACTTTCT
This sequence comes from Acleris laterana, assembly GCA_963966035.1. NCBI lineage: Eukaryota > Metazoa > Arthropoda > Insecta > Lepidoptera > Tortricidae > Acleris > Acleris laterana. Next base: position 9,520,600 of record OZ014445.1, on the reverse strand, counting down.
TCTTAGCCATAAACAATTTAACGTCAGTAAGAAAGGACTAGGTAGGATAGATTGTAAATTCTTTGTACTATCAACAAAGGAATCAAGCTTAAGAGTTTGAGGCGCGGGTTGGCGACGGCAATGCCTTTTAAAAATACAATAGGCACGCATTGTAACCTTGCAAGTAATCTTTTTAAGAGCGTGGCATAAATTGAATCGACAACAGTTTTACATTACGACCATGACGAAATATGTTATTTTATTCGTTAATAGTATTTTAACTCTTAAGAATAAACCTTAAAAAGAACACAATATATTATATTGAATGTTTAAAAAAAACTGTTTTAAAAAATTTGAACAAAGCGTTTATATTAGATTTCATCTCAAAGCATCAACTACTAATCCAAGATACATATTTATAACATAAAAAACTTGTTCTGATTCAATTAAATGATACGATCTCTATGAAAACACCACATCTAACACCAGTAGGTAGTACGTATTTTAGTTTTCCTTTTTAGACCAGTATAAAGTATCGCACACTATACTCCAACCAGGAACAGGCTGCCTGGGATGAAAACGGGGCTACCGCAAACACGGTCGCTGCGCGTGCGATGGATAGAGTAGGTAAGTCTCGGTGAAAGTTGCCGACAACGCGTTTGTGACGTACTATTCACGCAACTCATGGGCACGAGCAATTTACGCTACCATTCAAGTCAGACCTCCCACGTCCCTTTAAACCATTTACCCGTTTAGGCGCATGTGAACTCTGAGAGTTCGAGGTATATTTGTCGTTTTAAAGATAAATCGGCGGTCAAGGGCCCCGTCGCCGCTCGGTTCACCGGAGCTGTCGGGAAAACATGCGGGCTTTTTGACCGCACGAAACATCCGGGACGAGTGAACATACGTTTAACCTTGTTCATTGAGTTGCAAACAAACCTAGTGACATTATTTATAAAGTACCTAGTAATCTAATATAATCAACAGCAATTTTCCATACCTTTACCACATGTTAATGTAATAATCTCATCCTTTTTCCTTATATTCAATATTCCGGACCTATATTGTTATGTATCCCCGGAAGTCTTTTAGTGTGTCAGACAAACTTTAAATTGGGGCGCGGGCGTTAGAAACAAAAGTACGACTTTGCATCGCAGTGAACACCAACTTATAGGTAAACGTTTTACTATCAAAATAAATAATTAAAATCTATTAAAAATTACTTATAGTTATTTACTAGGGAAACTTGAACTCATGTCTCCCATTTGGCGCAACTCTTCATTAACAATTTTAAAATATTCTTCTTCAGATGCAGCTTCCATATCTTCTTCCCCAAGTGACTCAGATTTAGGGGACGTAGGTTCATTTTCTTGCATTTCTTCCTGTATTCTTTGTTTTAGATTAATTTCCCTTACACGTGCATCTATATAATTTTCACGTCTAGTTTCGCGCTCGTACGTATGGCTCATGAGTTGTTTGTCGTTACTCCCAGGAACAGCCATACTTTCAGCTAATTGTAGCATATAAGCAGATCCCGCACAGTCACCCACAGCTACATAATAGCCATCCACATGAGGAGTTATCTTTGTAAGTGCGTGTTTTGATGCTTTTAACATTGATACGGGCTCTCGATATCTCCGGAGAAAATCCCAATAATACATAAATCCTCCTTGGCAAACTGCCATATAGCAGGAATATCTAAGAGGAGCCCAAGCAACATCACTTACTTGGTAGCGATATGGCCTTGTTATAATAATAGGAGCAGTGCGTACTTCTTCGCTCCACACATTGACAGAATACTCTCCGCAGGTTACAAACATTCTGAGAGTGCACGGACTGCGGTGCACGGCGCGGACAGCTCCTCGGTGGCATGTCCAGTACGATGCCATTACCTCTGAATGCTCCCTGCCCATGCGATTTACATTTATGACTAGTCCGGAGTCAGTACCACAAAGGAATTTCGTTGGAAGACCCGAATTGAACTCCAATGAACTGATGGCTTCGGCGTTACTTAACATTGGTTTCTCTCCTGGTGCTATTTTGAGAGACATAATGAGTTGATCTAGTGGTTCAGAAAGATTTCTCGTATCCCACCAATAGCAGCAACCATCTGGTGACCCGCTAAAGAATTCAGTGTGTGTTCGAGAATGTGAATAGAGCAAGGCAGAAATCGGTCCGAGGTGGGAATTGAACACGGTACTGCTCGCAATGGCCTCCTGGCCGCTTCGAATGTCGAAAATATTAACGGTTCCATTATCAAGTCCTGCAACTATAAGTGCAGGATCAATTGGCGAACAAGCAAGTTGGCCGCATGGGAAGTTCGGGGCTATTACGTGTTCTGGTGCAGTTTGCCTTGTAACGTCCCATATATAACACTCGTTTGATGTGCTTTCTGTTGAAGTCCATTCCTTATGACTGTGGGACACAACGAGTTTGGATTGTTTCTCGTTGGTCCAGCTAATGCTCGACACTGGACGCTTTAGTGGATCCCTGAAAACGTTTTCTTCGCGTATATTATAGGTTTCTACCGGGGGTCGATGACGCATACTGGCGAAGTAGGTTTCATACATATTAACTGCGTTATTTTGATGTAAGTAGTGGAGCATGTCCGATGAGAGAGACTTTATTGCATGAACGTAGTTTTCCTCATGCATGATGCGGCGACGATGTCGTGTGACATGTTCCTCGTTCAATAAAACGACTTCACGCGGCCAACCACCTTCCGTATGATTTATTCCAGTTTCATTAATGATCACTTGCTTGGTGTTTGCTTCATGGTTTGATAGCGGCAAAGTCGCTTGGGCCTGACGGCTGACAGGGTTGCGAAGGATATACTTCTGCTGTTCCTTGTCATCCGGATTGATTGAATCTAACAAGTGGCCTCCTACCAGTTGAAATAATGGTTGTCTGCCAAAATGTTTCCTTTTCTTCGAGTAAGGATAAGTTAATTGTGAGTAATGGGGCATTTCTATATTTCTGAATTACGTAGTAAGGTAAGTGTTATTTTATAATTGTCAAAGTCCTTTGACTACTAATGAAATCAGCAAGGCTATGAAACAGATTGTTTAAATAATGGAACATGCAGGCGGCGGCGTCACGATCGCGTCATAGGTGCCATAATGTGGCCTTGTTTAATTAAAAAATCGACACAGTAAAAGGTAACCTAACAATAATCGTAATTACTTTATACTTTGTAATATTTGTAATATTATTATCTGTTCTTTTATCTTAATTCCTCTATGAAGAGCTTTGTCCGGAACTAACTTTATTGTTTAATACTAGTTAAATTTAAAATACCCTGTATCTATGTATTAAGTTAATTTTTATTTTAAAAAATGAGCTTGTTATTTTTTTACTGACTTCAGTCGACCGACTTAAAGATTAATCTTTGTTCATGTATGTTTTGATACTTTGGGGGCAGTAATTTTCAAAACGGCATCCAATAAGGTAAACATGTCTTCATGGATGTAGGTTCTAAGACTTTTTAAGGTTATGTCCACTTTCGGTGTCGGTTGCAGCATTGTCTCTCGTACCAGGAAATGTCGTAAGCGCATTATACAGGTATTGCGGTGGCATTAATATGCATTGGGAACACATAGGCAAGCAGGTAGACACAGCGCAGATATGCGATACCTTATCTGTCAGTTGTGCCGGTCTCAGCCAGTTTTTCCTTCATATTAATGAGTATCGACACGGTTTTTTGAGCATTGATTATGATCATAAAATCGTAACATGGCTGAAGGTGATTTATTACATGAGTGCCTGCTGTTGTTTTGTGGGTCAGGTAGACAAGATTAGTGCCAGATTGCAGGTCAGCTCGACTACAAAATTAAGTTATAATTACAATGAACTTTATTTTTTATTTTTGGAATTTTACTTATCTATACAAAAATATCCTTTTGATGGGTAGGTATGTTTTTATCGAATGAAATTAAAATAAGAGCAACGACTTTCTATTTCAATATTTTCCTTAAAAAGTAGGTTTCTAAAAGTTTTTAATGGTTATCATTATAAACAATGTAATACAAAATTGCAACTAATCGCGCAAGCCGTCGAACCCATAAAGTAGCGAAAACACTTCTTACTTTGTTCGTAACCATAAAAAGTTCAGTGTTGACGCAAATCACAACTCGAATTCACATGTCTCACAGAACCTTACACCGTTGGTGTTAATCAAAACTTTGTCACGAAAGTCCGGCACTATTGTTTTAAACCACTCGAAAGTAGCGCGCGCGGTCGAGGTGCGCGCATCGGCGCAGGCGTTTCCGCGGAGACTGGCCGACTGCGCGGGAGTGAAGTGAGTACGGAACACGGGTACGGAAAGAGCGCAGTAGCCGCGCAGGTTGCTTTACTATTGTGAACTACTCGACTGGTTTGGTTTGGTTTGCGCGGAGTTCCTACATCAACAAACCGATTTCGACATTTACGTGTTGATAAACGCATCAGAGGAAGGAGGAGGTGCGTTGACGCGGTTGTAGGTTTTGATATTATCGCTAAAATATTAAAGTCAAAAAGTTTAAACGTGTAATTTTCATTTTATTTTGTATTATAGACCACAAGTTACATAACTACCTACAGGTGCACGTGCTCAAGAGTAAGCAAGGAATGTTAAATGACTCGTTAAGACTAGGTACCTACTTTAGACAGTAAATTGCTCAATAAATACTTAAAACGGTATAGGTAGGTTCTTAGTGACATTGTAAGTAAAAACTTTTTTAAATAATATTAAAAGTTAATATATTATAAGTTTTCTTAACCATACCAAAAATGCATGTACCTGGTATCGACCAACCAAAGTACTCATAAAGAAGGCGCATGAATGGTTTTAGTAATAAAGTAACTTAATGACGATAAATGTCGTTGAATGGAATTTTAATTGTACTAGCATGTCAGTTCGGTGTATGACGTTGGTGAGCACGAAACTACTAGGTAACTGTATTATTAAAATTCTTCGCTTTTAATATACTTGTTATCATTCTCCACGCTCCAACCCAAAACACATAATGGCTTGTCTACAAATTAGTAACGCAATGGGAAGTTTAAAGCTGTATTAAAGTACATATAAATAAAAGAAAAACGGTGTCAACATTAGCACCGACTAAAGTTTTTATTTTCACTACCATAATTACAAAGTAAATGTGGCCACATCATACTAAGCGAGTAAAACTACGCATTCTAAAGCAATTGACAATGTTTTGCGAAGGGAAAACCGTACGATGTGGGGCACCAGTAGGGTTGCCAACCTCTTTTGGTCTTAGTAATTTTTTATCATATTTGTGTAACTCGTAAATCTGTGTTAAGGGTTTACTATCTATAAGTATTAAACTTAATAGTATTGAACCTGGGGTGTTATTCTCTCAAAAACAACGGTCGGTCGGACGGACGAGCGAAATCGCAGCGGCGGCATTCAATTAAGGAGCCTATAATACGTTCGATCGATCGGCAGAAACCATGCTGCTAAATTAAAAATGCACGCGCTAAAATGTTTTGTTCCCACTGACGGAACTACTTAAACTCGTCGCTTAGACATTCACTCGTTCGTCCTTGAGAGAATCACTACCCTGGTTGCCAAAAAGTGAAAAGTTAATTATTGTTTGCATAAACTTGCAAAGAAGTACTTCAGGCCAGGCTACTAAAATATAGTGTGACAAAAAAGTCTGAATACGGAACTTACGATAAATTTTCAGCGTTATGTACTTATTTTTCCATATTACAACACTGTAGTTCACTGTTGCCCTAGGAAACGTATTTGATATAAACAGTAACGCGGGCGCCGATTTATTTTTAATCTTTGTCAAAGTTAATAGAGTACAACAAGGAGATGCCTGCAACGTCGTATGTGTGGAATTCGTTTCCCGTTATTCCCCCAAGTTTTTATGCTAGAGGCTGAACTTTGAAAAATGCTTTTTAGCATTTTCATTTCTAAGCATTCGTCTACCAGTTAGGAACTCATGGAAGATTTTGTAAACCCCTTGTAGACGGACGGAACAACCACCCCAACTTAACCAAGGTCGTCCTCTCAACCTCAATTCATTCAATTTGGTTGTCCAACTGTCAATCAAGGACCACTTGACCTTGATTGAGTTGTGTGGTTGTTCCGACAGTGTAGAATGGGTATTACATTGAGTACGTGAACATATATTATCGATAAAAACTTTATAATTCTAGTACGGTTGCGCGGTTGGTAACCCTACCCAGCAGTAATGGCGAAGTCACGACGCGGCGGAATCAACTAGGTAACACTAACACATAAAACACCAGTAAAGGTCCGCTTCGAGTACGTGAGGCTAATTATAAGATACCTGGCTAATTATACAACCTTAGATATGAACTGGGTTACCTAGTCTGGTCTCTGCCTGCTCATGAATGAGCTGCACTTGTTTCGTTACTGACCGTTCCAATTTTATTTATTTGTTTACATTTATTTATACAGCTAACAGGGCCTCCATGCTTTTTATTCTACCTTGCTTCTACGAGTATATTTTAACACTATGGTATTTCTTTTCCACTTGACATATAAAAGTAATATAGGTTATAACAGTTTTGCGGGAATATTGTTACATATTTACTTTTGTACCGTGCCTAATAATATAATAAATAATAATAAATAAAATAAAGCAGAATAATAGAGCTCATGTTTCCTCTTACTTACTCGTAGTAATTACAAGAAAAAAGTTGCTCATGCGTTGTTAGTACTTGTCTAATGTACCTACTTCTATTTTTAAACCCGTAGCGCCAATATCGTGCCAATGCTACTTACTCTGAGCATCTATAAGGTTTTGAACATTCCACAAGATTTCCGTTTTTTCTAAAATACCATGTTAGAAGTGTTTTAATGACTATATTTTTGTCATAAAACATATCACACGAGTATAACAACGGTTACAAGGGAGCCTAAACAGAAAGTTCGGAGAAAACACTCGGAAATAATTCCATTCCGTCTAATGCATTTCAAATGAGATGATTATTTGGGGCGAAGAAAATAGTTATTCTAGTCATATATCATTTGCGTAATTATTTTATGATTTGTATACATACTTAGCGTTCTTACTCGACTTCGGCGAAACAACTAAGGGGTATATTTTTCCTTGATGTAAATTTTTTATCTCCGCAGGGATGATTGGAGAGAAAGAGACCAGGGGGCTTATTATGACGTGGCTATGCCGTTTATTTTACGGTGAGCGTAAAGGACGGAGCTATAGCAGTTACGTAACTCTGTCCTTTTCTCTCAGTGTAAAATGAACTGCACAGATACGTTATAATAACCCCACAGCACAGGTAAAATAAAACCGGTCAAGTGCGAGTCAGACTCGCGTACCGAGGGTTTCGTACCACCGCACAGTAGGTATTATTATTATACATACTAAGGTTTGAATTTGATTTCAATCGAATCAGCGCGAGCTCAGCTCACACCTATTTTAATAGTATGTATTGATTTTCTTCAGGGTTTGTGTTATAATGATGATACAAAACTTTACACCTGTATGTTTTACCATTTTTACCCTACAACAAAACGTTTAAACAAAAACGTTTCTTGTATGTAGTACTATTTCTTATATTTTTTTATTTCACAGTAAATCCACAATAATTCACATACTCTGAAAAAAAAAACCTGATGTCTATAATGGTTCGAGAGATATAGCTTTTTATTTTAAGTTAGGACAGACGGACGAACGGATAGCGTGGGCATATTAATAGGGTCCCTTCGGATACGGAACCCTGAAAATTTAGGTATAACTGACATGCTCTTTGTGAAAGACATAAGTGGTTAAAGAACAAGTTACCAACTGCTCATAATCGACTCAACCGGTTTGAGTAATTGTTAATCAAATGGTTAAGTGACACGAAGTATGATTGCCGTCGTCAGAAATTAAATATAAACAAAACTTATCATAACATGATAAAAACCCAATATAGACCAGCGGCCTTATCCCACAAAACTTCAAACTTAAACTCTATTTGCTATCATAAAACATACAAGTGGACTGTCGACTACAAAGAGATGTATCCACTTTTGGACCTTATTACAATGCAAGAATGGTGAAAAATGTAGACATCATGTAGAATGAATGGGCACACCTCTTTGTAGACGACAGTACAAGCGGATAAAATTGACAATTTTCTACAGAAATAATTGTCAATCTTTAGTAAAATTTATTAAATTAGGTGACTGGTCTCGGTTTTGCTCTTACCTCATCCAAATGTAAATGTTGTGATTCATTTTCTCTCACTAAATTGAAGAATAAGAAGAAAGACATGTTTCACTAGCCATAACACACAAATACATATATAAAAAAAACGAAGACACAAACAAGGAATAGCACCAAATTGTCTTCGCGCTAGTAAAACGGACACTGGCTCAGCAAAGTGCCGAGGTGTCAGACACCAACAGCGCTAATTTTCCGTCAGTTCCAGCAATGACTCACGGAACGCCTCGTAAAAACATTTTAAAATATACGTGTAAGCAATAATTGCTGTTCATATCCCCTACCCTCAAACCCCCCGGTAAAAAATTGTTTGTTGCAAAAAAAACAATTACCGACAAACTTAAGCTAGTAACAGTATATTTAATAAACATTAACCCCCTTACTTATAAACGTGGAATAAGCTTGGAATAGTTTATGCCATGCTTTGTCACTTTCTGTCAGATGCAAATGTCACAGATAAGGACAAAGCATGGCATATACTATCCAAGCTTATTCCACGTTTATAAGTAAGGGGGTTAGCATCTGTGTCAACTTGTGTGCGATTTGTATTTCGAACAATTAGCAAACAGCAAAGGGTTGACCAAACGCGGGCAAGCGTTTAATTGTGGCTAAGAATCAACCGGCTTAATTGGTCATTATAGTTAAATGGTCGGAAAGATCGCTCCTTGAGTTGATTACCAATTGACCCGTCTGGCCTTGCGCGCGCGCACCGCAGTAGCACAGAATTACGCTATCTGTTACGATTGTTATGAATAACACTTAGCTACGACACGGTAGTCACTTGACCCTTGTTTTACCGTGGATGAATGTTGTTTCAAATATAATTGACCGCGTCTAATTAGAGCTATTAATTGCCTAATTAGGCAAATGTTTTTTTAGCTGAAACTAAACGAATGAAATGAAAACTAAAGGCCTCAGTGTATGAAAGGCCATGGAGAGGAAAGGTTCTGCATGAAAATACTTATACATTCAATTGCGTACGTGTACAATATAATGAAATTAACACAATAATCACACAAAAGGAAAAAAGGTCAGAGATCATGATGAGAAAATCTACGTTTAGAGTGCTATATTTGTATGCGTACTGGGGGCTTATTTTACATCGTTTTTACGCCTGTTGATATCGTAATGTCTACGATTACTTTTACTGTCAAGTTAATAAGGGCGATCATTACGTCGACAAAAGGGGTTGTCTATGATAATGTAGAATAGAGGCCCTGGTTTGAAATTCTTCTAAGTAATATGTTTTTTCTTAAAATGGAGACTTAAAGTAATTTTATTATTGTACTAATTTAGCTTTGATTTGCGTACTAAAATACGTATAAGTACAATTATTATAGTGATTTAAGCAATATAAAGGTCGATTGTAATGTCCTTATACAGTCAAGTGTAAAAATATGGGAGACCGCAACATCTCAAAAAATGCCCCAATGCACCTTATTCCAGTGTAATAAGAACTTCGTAACATATTTATGAGAGGATTCTTTCGATACATATTTTGCATTTGAGTGTAGGTACATGTTTATTGTGCCTACGTTTTTTTATGTTTTAATGTGTTTTTTGTTTTTTGTTTTTATTTAATAAATGAATCTATTCTATTCTATTAAATAAATATACTTTTATTCGAATATATTCGAATATATTTGTTTGAGCGTTACGGCTCTTCGGTTCTCAACTCAACGTTTATAATATTAGAGTTTAGAGTATACTTGTACGTGCAGACCTTGCCAAGACGTCCTACGTAAACAAGCTTAATTATTGTATCATTAAATTCATAATGACATTGCGATTACGACCTCACTGTGACTTTTAATCACTGGGTTGATTAGTATGGCAGGATACTCGACTGTAACTATAATAAATAACTCGTCGCCGTAGTCTTTGTTAGAAACGTTTGTCAATTATACAAAATTTGATTTTGTTTGTTGTACTATATGTGTATGTTATAGTTGTGAAAACAACTTGTTTCTGCGGTGAAATAAAAGTAAACATTTTTCATAATATTCTAACCTACAGGCATATAGACAAGATGTATAACATTATCGTTAGCTATTCTCGAAAACTGAGATAATGTATTAGGATTGAGTAAAACTGACGGTCTATCGCTTCGGTCACTTAAGTCTACTTATTCCACAAATTATAACGATTAAGTATCTTCTCTAGGCCCTCTTAGTGGTGTTCTTTCCCGTACTTCTATGGCCGTAAATTAGTTAACTGTAGGTACAGTATTCGGCCAAAAACACGATGTCAAACGAAAAGGTTTACGACTCATAAAATAAATACCAAGCTATTTCGATATCATAACAATAACGCTTAAGCGGGTATTACAGAGGAAAATAGATATTGCTTCTATTCATAATGCATGCTAAAGTAAAAAGAAACAATGGGTATCTGTATCACCTTATTGATGGTCTTCGCGCAAATATGAAAGAATTCTGTGCAGGCCGGACAATGGACAATGGAACGTGCCGGGCGGAGGTTGTCATAAAGACGCTCATTGTGAATCAAGTCAAGCCAAAGTCATTTGGAATATACTTTTACAGATATTTGCCTAAACAAGTGTACTGACTTACCTGACTTGGAGACATTTTTTAGACAGTTAACCCGTGTCTTTTCCCAACTTGAGTATGAAGAATCGCCACTAAGGACCGAATTATTCTGAGTGCGGCGCATTAATCACATATTTTAGTTTTCATTGATTATTAAGGTTAATCCTCATGGCGCATTTAAACGTGTCTTTTTCCTGATTATGGTCCCACAGACCAAAGAATGTGGGGTTCCAAACCGGAACGTATTTTTATTATTTATACCTACCTATTTCGTAAGCAGATAAGTAACATAATGACAAAATATTGCATTACTCACATTCATACACCAGATGCACATACTTAGATGTACTACACGGGTCTCTATTGACTGCCATAATTATTTTTAGTCTTAATCGGTTTCAAGTCATAATTTTCGCAAGTCATAATGCATTTTTCTCAGGACACGGTTATTTTTCAAGATTTTTATAAAACTAACCTAACCTAACCTAACTAATCTACACGATAAACGTTTAGTAAAAACTGTAACTTCACCCTGAAAGAAGTTATGACAAAAAAATGTATGACTAACAATACATTATGACCAACTATATGTATGGCAGTCAAAGGGATCCGGTACTACATACATGCATGCATGATTAATAGATTGCACCTAAGAATTTAACTCAATTTAATTTCGATTATCTAGAAAAAAAACAATGTAAGGTTAGCTTGCCTTTGTGACAAAGGTTCGTTATACAAATCCTAAAATAATTTCGCATCTTTTCTTCGTCTGTTTACTTGTAAACAACGCTGCTGCACGAAACGAATAAAGTTACCTACCTGAAAAGGTTATTTGCTTCGAACAGTTGAGATTATACCCTCGCCTCGGCTATAACAAGAAAAGGTTATAGAAGGTCAGTGGAAACATAAGTAAACGCTCGCATTTCGTAAAAAATATCTCGACTGGGCAGACAGCTTAATGAAAAATGGTCTAGAGGCTTAGTGGTTCATCTACTCAGAAAAGGCCTTTTAGTCTTTTACGCACAAGAAGACAACCTCTGAATACTTGTATTTTTTTTACAGATTTTAACTATATAACAAACGGCTTTAAGTAGAAAATCCCGCGTCTTAGCAAGCCGTATATAAAACACATATTATCTAAATCCTAATATAAACGTAGAGTGTTTTGGGATAAAGGGATTCGAACTTGCGATCTCTCATTTAGTGGTGATTAAACTGTGGAGCTACTGAGGCTTTCACAGAACCCTTTTTAGTCTTCAAACTTACATTTTTAACCCCCGACGCAAAAAGAGGGGTGTTATACGTTTAATGTGTGCATCTGTGTGTATGTCTATTCTATTTGTCTGTGTGTGGCATCTTAGCTCCCTAACCGATGGCCCGGTTCAGCCGCGGTTTTTTCAAGAAAGTTACTTTATTCAGGATTGTTCGTAATTAGGCTTAGTTAGGCATTTAAGGTAATCATGGAACTCCAAAAGTAGGGGTGGCTATTATGTTATACATACACATACATTAAATGACGCCTGTTTCCCAGAGGGTAGGCAAGGACCACCTCTTTCCACCTATTCCATCATCACTAAAGTTAGGCTTCAAACTAGACTTAACTTTCTGTTACAAGTAGGTCTAGATCTCCAGTTTCAAAGAAGGCGAGCGACCTAGAGTAAGTATTTTTATTCGACGAGCGTCCTGCCAATTGACCTTGTAGCCCGTGCCTCGTAATTGGACCTTTGTAGCCTGAATCAATTCAATAACATGACCGCCTGGCTCAGACTTGACGATCTATGTCTCTAAGTGCGGGGCCTCAGGAATTTCCTGAACTAACATGTCTGGGGCCGAGAACTAGGTTTGTGCTAAATTTTGCGAGGAAATTAAGGGAGCCTGGCAGTTACATTAAGCCTTTGATAGTTTTAGTGCCAATTTCACCAACGGATGTTAAATGGTAGGTAATAAATTTGAATCGACTGTTAGTTCATACATTTTGATGGCTGTTAACACTCTAATCTTGTGTTAAGTGGTTGATGGTGAAATTCAAAATTAGGCTCTCATGTTTTTTTAAATTATTGACAAATATGCTGTCAGGTGGAAGAACGAGTGTGATAGCGATACACAGCTTGAATAAGCCCCGCATGCTTTTAGTGGTACATTGTGTCGCTGCAATACGTTCCAGCGCAATAATGTTAAAACAACTCGTCAATGAAATCAAACCACTCGAACATTCACGCTAACTAATGTTCTCAGTAACAACGCTCCTTTAGACACTTTCCTGCTCTCATGTTATTTGTAGCTACACAACAAAATAGTTTTAGGACGTAACAGGGTAAAAACCATTTGCCCAAATGGACCTCCAGCGGCGCGTACATGGAATCTCCCAAGGTTACGGGTTATACCCATTATCGGCAGCATCGATGCGTCATGTCTCCAGCTGATAGGTGGCACAATATTTGCGAGATTTATGCGAAGTTCATTCCTCGCGCCAGGATACCATTTATCACGTGTTGTCAAGAAAGGGACCTATTTTCGCGGCTGTTTGATTTTCTTGCGGTTGACTTGAAAGTGATGATTGCACAGTTTTGTGATCAGGGGACCTAATATGGCTGCGTTTATCGCATGATAAATTTTGGATAAGAAATCCGTCACCTTCTGACAGGTAAATAAGTACACGTGCCAAAAAGTGACGGATGCTTTATCCACAGTTGACACGCGATATAGACGCAGCCATACTAGGTTACGTACGTTCAGAGGTAAATATTGTATAAATTCAAATTCAAATTCAAATTAAAAAGGTATGACCCTACTTCTGAAGTAGCGGACCCGGACATAGGCACATTTTGTATGTGACGAGCACAAGTATTTGTTCCTGTGTCTAAGATGTTTTTCTATATTATAATTTTGTTTATTGTTTTCTAGTTAATAAAAGCCCTCGAGCTTAGGTTGGTACTTGGTCAATTTATTTGATATGTATATTTTAATTAAATTCGGGCTACTGAAGAGTTAACCGTAAACTCGTATCGGGGAAAATAAAATGAAAGCCGAAATACATTTTACTAGAGGGATTTCGGTCCACCGCAGAATATGTGTGATGTCCAGGCAATTTCGCAATGCTAATGTGCACATATTAAACTTCCAACACGATAACTGCGAGCTGAAATGTTTAGCTACTTGATTAATTGGATTCGTTAAACTAAAATTAAGCTTTAGTTTGGTTTGAATGCTGAAGAGTACCTCTGCTATTGATTGGCTCTATTAATAAACGAGGAAGAGAGGTTTTTGGGCACGTATATAAAAATTATGCTTTGCATGCGATTCATTGGAATTTGACTGGTCGTTGTTGCCTTCAGTGGCATACGTGCTTGCAGTTTACTACGGTACCTACACACTCAACAATCACAATATACGAGTACGTGTTAGTATCTTATTCTCGATATTATGGCGTAGAAGCTTACAACTTTGCCCGCGTTTTGCAGTTATTGATGTTTTTTTCATGTTTATCACAACATTTTAAATTACAATTCTGTACTACTTACACCTTTGCATACTGTTCTTGGTGTCTGTTAAGAATCAACTAAAAAAATACGTTTATTTATTGGTGAAAATGACTCTCAAAATGATAGGCCAAAATAATATGTTTTACAAGTGTGACAGCAATAGACAGTCGAGTACAAGATATTAAACAGACTTTCATAACGATATGAAAAATATTCATATCATAACGCTATATTTCTTTAATGTTTAAATTTCCTTTAAAACTTTATAAATAGCGCCATGTTGCCGGTTCGGTGCTGTTAATGCGCTAAGTCAAAGACTTGTGCAGCTGCCTAGCGGTGAGTTTATGATGCGTATGAGATGTGCGGCAATAAAGGCCATCGCGGTTTTTTACGAACCAGTGAGGTTAAGTGCAGTGATCGAGGTGATGTATAAACGTTATTATATCGTCATGGGAAATATAGTTATTATATATCGATATGCAATTCATAGCGTTACGATGAACACCACTACGGATCCGAGTTTTAAAACTCGCGAATAAAAATATAATTTTAACGTAATCGTAAAATTGCGCTATTTTTTAGGTTTAATACTGACTTAAGAAGGTAGGTAACTTCAATGTTTGAACACACAACGACGTAAAAGTAATCTTTTTTTAATTATAACATTCAACATTGTGATGGATCGTGGGTAAGGAAAATTGGATCAAATTTAAATAAAACTCAGCCGTATCCTATCACTCTTATCAGACTTTATTTAAAGCTAAGTACCACACAATATTATTTTGTAAAAGAATGCTTATAAATATAGCTACGAAGCTATATTTGAATGAATGTAACCGATGCAACCGAAACTACAAGAAAATACAGAAGTGATCGTCAAATTGTGTATAAGGTTGACCTAACGGTGCAATATCGGAAGTATTGGAGATCGCTTGGCTCGCGATCAGATTTAGAGCCGAGCATTGAGCATTCCCCGCCGCGCCCGCGCCGCGCACATCCCTGAATTTTATTGTTTCCCCTCGTGTGATTTTGAACAAACTTTCGTGTTCGCGCGACCGCTCGAACGGAGTTCGTAAGCCGGCATTAATCTTAGGACAGTCGTAGTTTAAAACTAGAAGCCGGTGAGAACACTGTTACTTTCTTGTATTTCGTAGTTCCCACATTCTTACATTACCTATACCTAGGTAATAAGGTCTTAAACTTAGGCTTTACTTGGAATTTAAAATCATGATAGCCTGGTTTTGCTAGAGTGCAATATTGTGTAGAATTTAATATCGCGGTGGACCTGTGTTCTTGGAAAGGGATAATCACAAATCCACGGGGATATGCGACCGTGATTTATCGCGTCAGCATGAATAAGGCATGACGTTTGAGGGTTGGATATATCCATCATAACCTTGTTATTTGTAAAAATAACCGCGTCGTATCATTAGGGAAATAATCCGCCGGTTAAATCCACTTTCCTTTCACAGTGTGACCTAAAAATGGCTTTAAGTGGATTACGCCAGACGCAATTTAAATAGAATATAATATAAATATAGTTGATTGGAATAATTAAAACTAATGTTTTGCCTGAGTATTTTGACGAAGTTATATGAGTCTTCATTAATGATTAAGTTCAGCATTTTAGTTAATACCCGGATTAAAAGACAGCAACAACAACATGAATATGTTGATATTTTTTACATTAAACAGAAAGCTTAAGTAATTAAAACTCTTTTAAGTGCGGTACTGCGGTCTATTAGCCTTATGTTAAACATCAGACAATATAAATATGTTACAACGAATAGATGTCACCATGTAAATAAGAGTGGTAAAAACAGGATATTATAGTATCCTCGCATCTCAGGTTCTATTATTAAAAAAGATCGCTATCAACGTATGTTCTAACGTACAATAACAATGCAATAGTGTATAATTATAATCAGTAGTAAATTCCAAGGAAGTATGCGATAATACAAAGCGCGTGGCCGGCGCGGCGGTCCGGGCCGGGCCCATTAGTCGCTGTATCGCAGTCGGCGCAAATCTAACTGCCCGAGTCGTGCCTTAAATCCAAACCGTAATTGGCCTTTGTACAAAACGCTGCAAAACCTGATGAAATATGCTTTTATTGCACGGAACAATAAAGTACAGCTGCAGGGCCGAGGCTCCGTATACGCCAGGTATAAATACTTTCTAGTTACGACTATACCTGGGCTGCAGCATTTCTAATGAAGTCTGACTAACGCAAAACAGAAAAAGAAAGATAATTTCGAAAACAAAATGCTAACCAGAACATTCCTATGCTAATTAATAAACGTACGGGAGCAGAGAATAAAGCAGAACGTTATTAATGAATAATTAAAACAACAGTCTCGTTGTTCTAACAAAACATACGCAAACTAAGGAGACTTTTATGCTTTGTTAAATTCGTTATGGCATTAAATCACATTACGTGGTGGGCTTACGTAACCCTAATATCGCAATCCTCTCGAGTTCTGTCTTGTCTCCGATATGGTTCGTCTGCTGTAATAAGAATATGCAAACGCGTATCGTAATAAATTGGGCTGTTCTTAGAATCTACTCACCTGCTGGCTTTTTGAAATTGTAATGCTCACATGGCTCGTCGTAATTGCCAATCTCTATTTAAATGACATTCCTCTAATTTGGTTTTGCTAGATCGCTCACGTGCAAAACTCCGGTTCGTATAGCTTCATAGCCTAGTCTACCTGCCTGTGAATTGGAATGCAGGAGACCGGGAGCAAAATTATCAATGTGTATTGGAGCGTGGGATTGTTTTCGAACGTTGCCTGGCGACTACCGATCCACGAGGAATGCAAACTTGCGACCTACTTACTGACCAGTACCCACTGTAATTAGTTTCAGGGCTCAGCGGTACACTTCTTAGAAATGTCTAGTAGGCTCTACTGAGTTTCTACAGAGAGTTAGTTACGAACAGGTACTTCACTTAATTAGAGGTAATCGCGAGTGCAGGAAAACGTATTACAGCATACACTTCTCTACCTAAGGTTCTTTTAGTAAGCTTCAGTGCTTGGTTCGCTCTCATTAGATGGTTTTTTAGGGGTCCGTACCAAAATGGTAAAAAAGAAACCATTATGATGAGACTTCGGTGTCTGTCTGTCTGTATGTCACAGTAGTTTTTCTCTGAAACTATGGAGGCTTGAAATTGGGCATAGTTGTATAAATTGTTTGCGCGGGCTGTTTTTAGTAAAAACAATATGAAATTATTTTTCTAAATATTTGAAAAGGGGTCTAGAATGAGGGGTTCAAAAATTAAAGTGGGTTGATTATACCAAACGGGGTGTCATTATGAAAGGGCTCAATCTGCAAATTTCATAACAATTTTTTGTATAATTTTCCGTGACGTAAAAAAAAAAAATTACCGTTATCTTCAAAATTTGTGGACCAAATAATCTGAATATACAGTGTGTTACCAGCACCCTGGCTTTTTTTAAAGTAGGTTACAATATCGTATATCTGTAACTTAAGTACTTATGACATTAATTAAATTAATACACAAATTTTCAGGCTTTGTGTACTTTGAAACAAAATTTTAATTGCCAGCAATGTAAAGCACATCAATTTGACAAGTGTAAATGACAGTCGACGGATACTTTGATTATTATGTTTTACCCCCGTACCTCGACATGCCTTGTACTAAGCAACAGCGATACTGATAACGACGAGCACGCCGCACATGCACTACATAAAAAATGGACAGATTGGACAGTATCTAAGAAAATTCATTGTGAAGTTATTTTAATTATTTTTTATTGATAATACTTGCAAACAATTGTTAGAGTAACATATTATCAGCAGTTTTAACAAATGCCCGCATGCCGGTAACACACTGTATATCGGGGGTTTTTATCTATCTATCATTTGATGACGCTGTCCAGGGCCTCTGTTTTACGACGACAAATAATATTGCTTTCGACCTGTTATCGTATTGTCAACGTTTCGATAGCTCTTATTTACTTGACAGTAACAGCGGCCGAGTTATAACCAGGGTAGTGATTCTGTAAACAACGCCGGTCGTGCGGACTGTCGAGTGAAACCAAGCGGCGAGATTAAGTAGTCCCGTCAGTGCGATCAAAACACATTGTAGCGCGTGCATTTTCAACTAAGCAGCCTTATACGTTCGACCCATCGTGCTGCTAAATTGAAAATGCACGCGCTACAATGTGTTTTGTTCGCACTGACGGGACTACTTAATCTCGCCGCTTGGATATCACTCGACAGTCCGTACGATCGGCGTTGTTTACAGAATCACTACCCAGTATCGTAGCACATCAAAATAAATATTGTTAAAAACCCTATAGTCTTTGACTTGGGCCTCTATTCTTGGCGGTAAAAGCCATATCGTTTTTGACCTGTTATGGTATCGTTTTTAACTCGGCCGCCTACTGTCAAGTCAGTAAATAAGAGCTATCAAAACGTTGACAATACGATAAGGTCAAAAGCAATATTGTTTGTCTTCATAGAGAAGCCCGATCGTCGAGTAAAGTGGTTGGGCAAGTGCGTATAGATTAAAAAAAATATTTTTGGTCATGCCTTGTACGCAGTGAATAATTATTCTATATAATATAAAAGCCACTTACTCACTGACTTATAAAATATCAACGCACAGCCGAAACTACTGGACCTAGAAACTTAAAATGTGGTACAGGGGTTCCTTCCATGATGTAAGTGAGCACTAAGAAAGGATTACCCCACAGGAAGAGATAGAGTGAGTAGCGGGAAACTAATTTTACGCGTAGGTACGAAGTCGCGGGCGTCCTCTAGTTTAATATAGATAGAGAACATCCAAGACTCAAGCTATTATTCCGTAAAGTTTTTTTTTTAAAACAATAAATACAATTTTTAAACATAAATTCAATTTTTAAAGTCGTATATCTTGTGAATGTCGTCCGACTTACATAACCTGAGAGTGTCGAGAGCCGAAAGCAAGCTCTAATGGTCCGCTGGGTACCTTGCGGTCGCGCTCCACACCTGGCCAGAGACGAATCCTATCGAGATAAATTGTATTTCACCCTTTTAGCTTCTCCAGCAAAGCAATAAGAAAATAAATGGCATGCAAAGGAACATCACAGGCAACTCAAACCTAAAAAAAAAGAGTACAGTTTCACTTTCATTCTCGAATAAAAAAAATTGAGTGTCTGATTCACAAATATCGACCTGCAGTTCATTAAATAGTTGGTTTTGCTAATTGGAGAAAGATGAAATTAAAACACCAAGTCACTACATTCGGCCGCCCGGGCTCCGCAAAATGTTTAAAATAGTTATTTTTTTCTGATTCATATTAACTTTATTTTGCCCAATTTTTCAGATAATGTTGTGAAATTCCTCCAACTCCGATTGAGGAGGAGTTGACCAAATATGTTCTAACTTCATCGTTCGTATGAGCATGTTTTTACTACTTTTTACCATCGTTTACTTTTTATTCAAAAAAAATACTTTGACTTCGTGCGCAAAGAATTATTTTATCCTAGCAAAACAACTATCCTTGCACTAATATTAATCTAAATCACACATCTATCCTTCCTTACAAAAGTTAAAATGTGCTTATTACATTCAGTAACATAATCCGCCATTGAGTAGTGTTTACTTTTACGAAAAAAGAGAGTCTTTTATGCAAAAGTTTTTGTGAGACTATACAATAAGGGGATACTAAAAGCCTTAATTGAATTTTAAGTTCAGCAGAATTCCAAAATCTATTCAAAAACAGGTTTTGATTATTTTTCTATTATTCAAACCCAATGTTCGTTTTTTGAATAAATCAACGTCCAGTGCATCGCAGTGAATTCGCGATACTTCCAATTCATGAATCGCTCCAGTCAAATAAGCAGTCAACTGCACGGCGTTTATTTATTTTATCTTATTTACCTTTACGTTCGGTTAGTCCGGCTCTGAAAAAAGGATGCGAAAATTTGTCGAGTCGCGGTCATAAATATCCGAAAGCGACAGCAGGGTCCGCCATTTTCCTGTTGACAAAATCGCACCCACAATACATTCAAACTTGTCTAAAGTTTCCATTGTTTATGGCTCCACTAGCGATTGCTAAGTGGAGCTTACTCTGCATCCTTTTAATTCAATTAAGGACATGCTTTATTTCCACTAACGGATGAAAGTTAGTAATTTACAATGTAAGAACCAATTCTTTTTAGTGGTTTCGGTAGTTTTTAAGGAGAAGCATTAAGTAAATTAAGTTTCGTTTTTTTATTTGGCATTGTGGCTTTTGACTTTGGAATTGATAGCTTTTATTGTAGCTATTCGCGGACGGGCACATCTACGCCGATATTCTGCTCTGAAAAGAAAATAATCTTGATGAAACGTCTTGCAATAAAGAGAGAAACGTCTTCGTCGTCGTTCCGCGTTTTCGTCGGAATAAACTGGGACGTCGCGTCGACAAAGCGGAAAACTTTATTTTCATACTAAGTCTTGCAACAGTTATTGTCTTTGTTAATACCTCATTCGAGCACCCTATTCCGAACATTCCCACTAATGAGTTTTCTCCTCGAGATGTACACTTGAATTTGTATTTTATTATTGTCTGACTGTGGAATGGATTTCTTATTCTTGCTGTTTGTGGACAATGCTTTACAAACAGGTTGAATTATCATTCTTCAATTACTGGAATAATGTTTAAACCCAATTTTTTAGATATCATAACTAGTTATTTTTTTGGGTTCATCTATTTTTTATGTAGTATGTAAGACACATATGTGTAATATTATATTGGACACAATAGGTATGTAGGTACATTTAAAATACTGATTAACTGATGTAACCGGATAAGAATCTGGTGCACTTTGAACTGCGAGAATATCGTTTCGAAAAATACACGATAGGTATGTGTATTTTTTGCAACGATATCATTTCGCGTCCGGCGTTTAAAGTTATTTAGAAGTTAGGTACGATAATTATAAACTTTAATATTGGGTAAGAAGGTTACTGAATAAAAGCTAGCGTGAAGGGAACAGTTTCGATTATGGCAACATGTCAATGATACGAGCACACAACTCGGCGTGGTAAAAGTGCTCGTTAACACTTATTCCGAAGTTAAGTCGGGCAAGTTTCGTGATACTTATACAACTTTGACTCCGGGGACAGGACAACTTAGTTTTTCATGAAATTTAAAGTATGAGAGTTATCGCTACACCTACGTTTAGAGCGTATCAAGATTCGTTCGTAAGGTACAAGAAAAACATGTTGCTCAGGTACCTTAAAAACTTTTAAAGTCGGTCAATTTGATGGAATAAAATGAATCACTTTTCTTTAAGAGAGCGATTTCTTATCAACAACGTAAATACAAATGTGAACTTATACCCTGACTAGCGACCCGCCCTCGCTTCGCTTCGGTTTATGCGAGTATGATATATAGTCGATAAATGCATGGGCTATCTAATTGAAATAATTTTTCAAATTGGACCAGTAGTTCCTGAGATTAGCGTGTTCAAGCAAACAAACAAACTTTTCAGATTTATAACATTATAGTACTTATAGATATATTTCAAATTGTACTCAGATTGTATAATGCTTTGCTTGGCGCATGCATGCTTAGGTACTATCGCCTGCGTTCGCGTTATTCCTCCTTTAGGGCGATAATCGTTTGAGCGTAGCTCGTACTCAAAAGCGATAACAGGGCAGCACTGGCCAATAGAATGGCAAAGATTTTCCCAAGTGGAACACCGCGAACGCAGACGATGGTACATACTAGCAAAATACTGTAAAAAATAGCATTTTTTAAATAAAACTTTCCTCAACAAGAGTATTGGTATTTATGTCAATACACGGTTACCTAATCTAGTAAAAGCAGCCAAAGTCCCTATTGATTTTCCCGTCATTCTCGGGGCCCTCAGTTGGCAAACCTAATTTATTCACAAACTTTGGAGGTCACCCTGTATCACCAATACACGGAGTTACGTGAGATTGAAAGCATAGTTCTCCATATTGAACAGGATTTGTTGTGTTCACAGAGTTTTGTGAAAGGGGTTGGGTAACAAGGGATTTCAAACTAAATGTTTCGAAATTAACTCGTATAAAGTCGGTGATCGAATTCGAGATCAAAATTTGACAGTTCCCATCTTGATTATTTAATTTTAACATTATCTCATAAAAATATGAATGAAAACTCGTAATCAGTACTATTAGGGTAAGTTTTATTGATGAAAATACCCATATTTAAGACTGCGCCGAGCGTACGCCGGATGTACAGTGGCGCCCTCATTACTTTTATTGTTTTCTAATAAACTAAAGTATTTTCTTGTAATTGGAATGTTTTTGTACTACAAATGAAAACACAACTTATAGGGCCCATATCACATAGTTTAATAACAATTTACCTTCGAGTTATCAACTTAACGGAAAAAAGTGGCTTACCGTTAAGCTGACTACTCAAAAGGTTATTGTTATTAAAGTTTGTTACGTATCCCATAAATTGTGTTTTTACCTGCGCTACAAAAACGTATCATCTGGTTGCAAGAAAATTCTTTGGGTAATTAGAAAACACAATGGGCGCCACTGGACGCTCGACGTTTGCTTGGTGCAGGCTTAAACCAAAATGCAGTAATCACAGCGAATGTGCGCTCGTTGAGGTTAGTATTTTGATCTCGAATTCGATCACCGACTATTAGCTTTTTTATATTTACCTACATGAAATCTATTTTCATTACAACTTTTGGTGTAAACGCACAAAGTTTGTTTTTCCATACTAGGTGAAAAACAAACGCGGGGTTCTCTTAGTATGGAGAAAGTAAAAAGACACTATGAAGTCGCACGGTTACTTGCGACTTTATAGTGTCATTTTTAGCCTAGTACTGAGACTGTTAAGTGTGTAAGTGTGTTATATTAATCCGCATCGGCACAAAAGGGACGACACCCCTAAAGGGATAAGTTCGCCTTTGTACAAATTTTTATATTAATTGTATTGTTATGGTTTTTCTTTTGTACAATAAAGTGTTTACATACATACATACATACATACATAATTTTAAAATTAAGTTAATGGTGTTATATCTGTAGGCGAACCTAATAAATAAATAAATAAAATATTTTATAAATACTAACAACGTAACATTATGTTTTTTGTGCATTTCAGCAAATAATAAATCAAATTATGTTATGGTTTGATTAATGATTATTAAACTAGTTTAATAATTTACATAGTTAGTTCCTAATTTATGGCAAACTACCAATAACTATTAGATAAGTAGATAAGAAATAATACACCGATATAATGGTCAGCTGATATCTCTTAAACGGCCTAACCGATTGTTTGAAACCGAGCTAAGAACAACGAGAAAACCTGCTTTCAAATAAAAAAAACCTCACCCAAATCGGTTCACCTTCACCCGCCTAAGAGCTACGGCGCCACAGTATGCATTTTGTAATACCAGCAGAAGTAAAGTGACTAACTACCAACATATGAAAAGTTATACAGGTCAGTGAGTTTTAGGTTTATAGTGTAGTAGCGGAGGGCATCCTTTGCGGCCGACCCGTTCGGCAGCGGGCCAAGCACGTCCACAATTTACTTAGCCGCGGCTCCGCCCCGTGACGCGAATACACTCTGCATTCAGAAATATGCCTCCATTCTGGACGTTGACGTCGCCTGTGACGTCAAAGAACTTCAGGTTTCAAAATTAACCTAGAATTGTTTTGAGAGCTTTTAAAATGTTAAAAGTTTATCAAAGGCACGTAAAGATTAATTATGAGAATTATGAGCCTTTTAGTGTGTGTAGTCATAAGATTTTAATAGGCCAGTCCATATCAAAGAAAAATGCACCTTACTATTATGGTGAAATTATGATGGCATGAAACAGGTATACATAATTAAATGAATTAAACAAAAACTTTTTTAGTACCAAGTGCATTTCATGCCAGCCGCAGTTGCAATACTTGTACTATACTCGTAGAAATGAAATAGTTTATTTTTATTTTTATCCAAAGTAGAAAATGATCATATTTATTTAAAAGATTCGGGGTAAATTTTGCCCAATCCTAATTTAATAAAATCTAACCAATAAAATCGTCATCATAATTTGTTCACCTCAGTCGATGTAATTATATTCATTATCAATACCCAAACACGATGGTTCTTTACAGATTTTAAATGATCTTCAACTTTCAAGCTACAGCACCGGAGCCGTAAAATTTAAAAATTGAATTACCTAACAACCCCGTTGTGCTCCCTGCCAACATGAAGGCACGCTCGATTGCACGGAAACGCCAGTCAACGCTGAAGGGCTGAAATCATTTAATAACGCAAATATTTCACTTAAGCCGGACCCACACCGAGTTATGCTAACGAACTGCCATTATGTTGCGCCTCGTGTCACTGTGTGAAGGTTCTGCACTCTCGACCGAGTTGTGGCAGAGGGTTGTTTCGGAAAATCATTTGTTGCTTTAGGGAAAAGCCCAGTGAGAACGCGCGACGCGGAGCGGCTTGACGTGCCCGGCCAGCCCCTCACCGCGACGTCGCACTACGTCTACTTTGGTGAACACTCGCGGGTGCTTTTACTGAAACAACAAATGAAACGTGACACTGTTATGCACAGTGGCCCGTGACGATGTGCTGACGTGAAGTGTGAAGAAAAACTAACATAACATATTCAGTAAACCGTTGATGGATTATGTGCTTCTGAAACTTGGAATGATGGAAATAAGTATGTTTACTTCAGATTAATACTTTATTTATTGGTAAAATTGAGTTCGATTAACTTTACGTGTTCGTTTTAATAAAATTGCAGAGCTTGTTACAGCTTCTTTGTGGAAGTGCCTATAAAGTCTACAAGGTCGTAAAAACTTTATGAATGGAAAGTTATTTATTTTTATGAAGGCCTTAATATCTTTTGAATTTTGAAGAAAGGTTCGTAATTTAACTTTATGTAATTTTTTTTTTACTTAATTCAGTTAGAGCAAATGTTGTTGATTTGAATATGAATACAGACAGATTTGATATGATCACAATTTAGGGCAGGTACAAAATGCTCACTTGTTCAAAAACTGTAATGCTGACCATTTTTAGTCTCAAAATGGACTGCTTTTTAAAACTACGTATACTAAATTAATAAACTAAATTAATCTTGTAGAATACCCATTACCCAGAGTTATTAATGGTTTAGGGAAATAATACAATGAAGTCAACCAAATGCTTAAAACTAGCTGAATAAACAGCTTTTATCTTTAACACGTGACAGCATTTAATCACTTTAACCACCTCTCCACGAGTCGAATGCCTTTGACTCGTGGAATGACGAGTAACTTATACTAAAATGTGACCGATGCTGAACCTCAGTTATGTATTCGGTGGTTTACATTATGCAGTGTCAGTTACAAATTCCGCAACATCTGAAGCAATTAAACAAGTTTCCCGCCCGGGTTGCTGCGCGCTTCCAAGTTGACAGTGAATTTTCAACTTCAGGTTAACTGCCAGATATCCTCTAGATTGAGTTGCCTCCTTAACTTACCTGTGACCTTCCCGTAAAGCGATTAAAAGTCATAATTGCGTCTGAACTTTGACCATTAAAGGAGAAGCGTATGTTTGTAGCCACAAGGGTATCAAATACCTCGAGCACGAACTTTTTCCTTCTATAGGTAAATTAATGTTTCACAAAATTTCTACAGGGGCTTTTAGGTCTTGGTCGAAAACTTGGATTTTTCATACCTCTGAAATCCCTTCGCTATAGTAACTAACGCAGCAGTAGCTGCGGGCAATGACAATTTTTTTAAAGACTTTAGATTTTATTGAATGTCCTTCTTCATCCGCGTACATTTCGATTTTATTTATTTCCTCGGGAACTTTTTAATTTTTAGGTAAGAAAAGTAATCCAAGGTATAAGCTATCTCCATTCCAAATTTCCAGATCTGTTTAACCGTTGCAGCGTGAAGGAGTAACAAACAAACACAAACCTTTGCTTTTTTATAAAATTTGTCAAGATCGTAGCAAGTGGAAAGAAGTAGTCTCTGCCTACCCCTCTGGGAAACAGGCGTGATTTAATGTATGTATGTATGCGAAGGTTATTATAGTAGAATATCCTACTGCCTATGAAGATAGCGGTCCTGGGTCCGATTCCCGGTATGGGCAAGTAGTTATTTGTGTGATGAGCGCAAGTCTTTGTTTCTGAGTCCTAGAGCTTAGTTTGGGGCTAGGTGGATTTGAGTTTTCACACAAATCAAAGACTTTCGTCTTCTGATTTTTGTTTATTTCAACGACATGCCTTATTTGATACGTGCTTGCGTAAGAATTATGTGGCGGTTATTGCCTAAGTCATTTATAGGACTGAGAATTGTTAAAACTAAAGTCGCGACACGCACTGTCATTTAGTCTCATATGTTTCTGTAAAACTAGCAATGTCAGACTGAAATAACATAAAGCTTATTTGTACGCAATTTGAAATGTTTTTGAATTAGAATTTTCAGATGATTACCTCATTCATTAACTTATTGAAAGTTGTAATATATGTATATATATTTATTTGGTATGGTTATTAAAATTAATATGGAAATTTATTTTAAGTATTACACACAAAGAAGTAAATACAATATTCAAAGTTTGATGGTAATTTTATGTTACCAGCCCGAGAGTGTCATGTCATACGTAATAAACGCTAAGGACGCACAGAGCCACAGTATAAATATAGCTATTATATACAGTATGTAAATGTTATTCGAGCAAACATATAGCTCTACAAATCAATTAATAACTGCAACAAATTTCTCGTTATTAATTTTTAAATCGTCCATTGAGCAGCAATGTATTTGCGCAGTTGAAAATTCACACATTTGTCCAGAACTGCTGCATATCGATATCCAAAACTAGTGTTATTGTAACATAACTGGAAATATGAACTCTTTTCTTGTAAAAACTGTTTTATTGGTTTAAGCGACGACTAAGAAACCTCAGTGATCATATTCATGCAGGCATCTATTCACTTACTCATCTTACTGTCCGTCCTGTTCATCGTCTTCCCATTACATCACACATTATCGACACATTTTAAATATTTTAATAGCACTATGGTTTAATTACATTTATCGAAAAGCATATGTACGTCTTTCGTATTAATTTAGTGGTTTAATGTGTTATTTACGTTATTTATTAACAATGAACAGAAATTGTCATGACAGCTATGACAAGTTCATAATCAGTAGTGTTATCTATCAGGGGGGTTATTATGACATAGCTATGCGGTTCATTTTACGGGGAGCGTAAAGGACGGAGCTATGGCAGTTACATAACTCTGTCCTTTTCTCTCAGCGTAAAATGAATGGCACAGATAGGTCATAATAACCCCACTGATGATCATAGAGGTAGATCTAGAAGTCGTTTTTGATACTACTTTATTATCAAAACAGTTTGCATAACAGGACAAGCAACCTATACGAGTCTAGTAAAACAGGATATTGTAGCAAAATTCGACACAGTACTGATGAAATTTCCTAAAGATTCTTTGTTTCAAGCTTTGCGTCTTACGGTAATAAGAAAACAAAAGTATGGCTTAAAATTGAAATAGGTTTCATAGTGCCAATCAGGTAGAAAACTCTTTACTGGTCATTTACGTTTGGTATACCTGACATTCATTACTAGTGGCCGTCAGTGCTAAAACTATGATTATCAATCGATGTTGTTGGTTGTTAGATTGTAGATCTGCATAATAAGAAAACTGGTGTTACGGTTTCTGCATAAGACAAAGCATAAGCACACTTGTGATTTGACAATAAATGTTGCTTCTGCTCTACACCGCGCACCGCTGTGGTTGGAATATCGTGGGCAAACTACGGATCGAACATGTGCTCTTAAATCGTTTGAAGTGTAAAGTAATCTGTCCTAGCGTTTGCTCGTTTGTGCGTGAGGTAAGTTTTTAACTTTAGTGTTAGATAAATAATCGATTTTTACATTGATTTTAATTCTAAACATACGACACTCATAAATCATAAACAAAGATAGTAAAGGACCAAGAGCCTCAGAACCTTTGTCAGTTGAAGCTAACATTAAAGTCGGTTAATTGCAAGTTAATTGGCGGTTAATTGAGCTATTTTTGATACATAGGGTGGCGAATTATTTAGAATTACTTTTTATGTTAATTATTATGCATATTAACCGCCGTTAAAATATTTGCTCGTATTGGATTTACACACTGTATACTGTGCCCTAGCCAAGATACAGTATGCAATGACAATCATTAAAGTCGTTCACAGATCTGATAAAGAGCTCAACATATTCTTCTCTACTCTTTCGTTTCATTAGTTAAGTTTGATTCAAATTTTTCGAACCGGCTTACCTAGTGCTGTGATTTTTAACTCCATTAGAAGTTGCAATGGTGCATGCACGAATATACTGGTAGTGCGTACCCAGCTAGACTATAAACAGTGTATTAGGTGAGGGCACACTTGAAAGAGTTTACATAGCTACGGTATGGGTTTGTTTACGGCTTCCTTACGTCACCACACGTGCCTCTGTTTGTCCGCAAGTGTAGTGAAAATGCAATGTAACCTAACTAGGCCTGTGCGGCAAGCAGAACTAGGGGCTTGTGGGCCCTCATTCGATATCAACTTAGTGAGAAACCGAGTCAGCCTAGATGACTTAGTCACTTAACAAATAGACAAGTATATTCGTCTTTTATGCGATACCGTCGCGGGTGCAACACCGCCTCACTAGATAGTTCAATAAGGTGTAAAAAAGAACCCTTTCACACAGTATTGCACCTTATTTCGTTTGTTAGTTACGCGGTATTTCACTTTCTTGACGATATGGATAATATTTTGGTACCTATTTAATCTTTCTTTTCCTTTGTTTATGTAGTACCTATGGAAATTAGATACATATTAAAGAAAATTACACAAAAAACTTCAATTTTATTCGTAAAGAATTGAATACCGGCTGTCCAAACCAACGTTATAATGGCGGCAGTTTCAAAAGTGCGTTCATCTAACAATCGAAAAGTATAATTTGGTTAATCGCCGTGCGGATTGCGCGCGCGGCCGCAAACAGGCAACTTTGACAACGGCCCGGCTCGGCTCGCAATTAGAAAGGGCGGCCAACTCGACAACATTTACATTTTAATTTAAATCTCAATCCTGACGAGATTCGAGATAAATTGGACTTCGTATTTAGCGCAATAATTTGAAACTGCCGCGCGGTGGTCTCCAAATTAAGGGGTGGGAATAATTGTTTGCCTTGTAATTAATAATTCGTATTAATTTTATGAGCCCGCTAAGAGCAGCTGTATTTTGTGGCTTGACTTTGATTAACCACGCCGCGATTACATGCAAGAGTTATAAACTGGTTTGGTTTAACTCAAACTGAGGGCGAGTTTAATTATGCCACGGGAAATAATGACACGGCTAACGCTTTTAACTTATGTAACCTTTATCCTACTGTATATTGTCAAATCGAGGATGTCCACTACTTTGTATGAGTACAATTAGTTTTCACTCCCAAAATCATATTTAGTGCACCTCTGATAGAAATATTGCCTTCAAATTGCAAGTCCCTAGGGTCAGCGGTTTGGGCGGGGCATTGTCTGTCAGGCAGTCAGTACGTCAGGGAAGAGTGTACACGTGTATAAATTAACTGTGTTATTTAATATAAAATTGATTTTTAACAATGAACTTAGAATAGAATAGAAAAGAAATCATTTATTCAACGCATACATACATTTGAAAAAAAGAAAACAGATGTCAAAAACAAAAAACATTTAACATGGCGTTGAAGATTCTCAGTTTTGTGCCACAGCAATAATTTATAAATAGATAAATAGATTATAAATTTATATCTGAAAAAATCTGAACGATTGTGGGGAACAGTTAAGTACCGTGCATTCTGAATTAATAATCTGAATTCAGATTGGGATTCAGACTGTGTAAGGCCAGCCTAACACTGAAGAAAATACACTACCAAAAGTCGAAATTCAAAATATTTATCCAGTAAATTTGCCACATGAGGACTTTTTTACCCGTCAGTAATATGAAGTGAATTTATTACTTAGGGCTTTGTACAACCATTATGAAAGAAAATATTTTTTTCAAAAGTCAAAACTAAAAATATTTTTTTTTGTAAATTGGCGACATGTTAGCTTTTTTACACGTTAGTAATATGGCTGGAATCTACTAGTGTTTTGTACAACCATTATGGCGACATAAACATTGGTACGTTTGTTAATTATACTTTTATTCTTTCCGGGTCCCTCACGTCATTTGCAGACATGACCGCTCCCCTCATTTTTTAGCAATTTCCCTGAGAGCATCGTGACCAGCCGCCTCCCAACAAGAGTTTCAAAACAGTGATTTTGTTTGTTTCTGCGTTCCGAGTCACAAATTAAAAACATGGAAAAGTGCGAGTTATAAATATCAAAATGTAACATTTTCAAACTGGTAACTATAAAATAAGTAATCAAGTAAGTTTGTTTTGTTTTTATACTTCTTGATCGATTACTTTTGGAGATAAGATCCCAAAACTGATCAAATTCAAAAAAATACTTAAAAAGCTCTCTTCGCAAAATGAAAATAAATTTTACCTTTCTCCGAACAACAATCCTCGAAAACTCTTCTACCGTTCGACTGCAGCATTCGTTTCGAAAACCGTTTCCAATTGAACCTTTTATGTGCACGCATCGAGGAGCGCTGGAAGAACCGCGCAATATCATTCCATCAATATCGACATTGAAAAATGGACGATAACATTCGATTCGTTAGTCGCAAAAAGAAAATAATGCGAAATGCGGAGGATTGGAACAGAGAACGGTTCTCATAGGCCGATAACAAAAGGAAAGCAATGGCGGCCGGTATCGTTCGTTTGACGCGCCGTAGCAGCGGCGTAGCGCGCTGCCAGGCGTAGCGCGTAGCTCCCTGAGAGCTTAGGGAGTGTTTTTAATTCCTTTTAAAGATTGATTTTATGCGATGCCACGTTTTTCATTTCTCAATTTTTTATTACTGAATTGACATAACAATATCTTACCAACATATTTATTTTTTTATATACTTAAGTAATGTTTTATTTAGCGCGCCCCGAAAGATTCATCTTTCATCCATTTTGTTTTTATTTGGCGCGCTAGTAAAATTTGAATAAGTACGTTTGACCTCGCCAAAATATTTTTTTCTAAATTTGAAATGCTTCAATGTTAATTACTAAGAGTATCAGTATGCTTTCATCTCGTTCATTTATAATTTGTTAGCGTAATCGTCCGCAATGTCCCTAATGATGCTCAGAGCCGAGATAAAAATCGTAATGGCCTTTTAATTCGCTATTTAACTCGTCTTTAATCATTATTGATTTCATTATAAGTGATACGGGTTAAGGATAATGAGTTTTTACTTTACTACGCCTCCTGATATTACCTACACTTGTGGTCTTATCTATACTTAAATTATAATCCCTTTCTAAGGTTGGACTCGACCAAACTGGAATAAGGTCTTATATACTTACCTAGAATAAACGCCGAATTTGTATGAACTAATCTCGGATTAAGTCTTATTCCAGTTTGGTCGAATCCGCCCTAAATAATAAAGTGACATGATAATTTCGATTAGTATTCCTAATAACTTACCTCTAATATAAATGTAACTTACTACTTACAATGACCAAATATGTTATGCAATTTTAATGTAGGTAAGTCTAAGTAATAATTTCGTTTTGCATTTTGACATTAAATATTTTATATTATCTATAAATGAGTATGAGTAAAAGGAATATGAGGGCCCTGACGTAAATAAGGCATGTCACAAGTTGAACTTATGTATCTGCGAGTCTGTAATATTTTGACGTAGGGAACCCTAAAAACAAGCAGAATGAGAGACATGCCCATGCCCAGTATTGTTTTTTTATTGTTCGAGGCCCAATTTGGTAGCATCACTATTGCAGCTCTTAGATGCCTAATTATAATTTCAAGTTCGAGTTGCACAGAGCAAGTTTGAACAAGTTCATGAGAACGTTGAGATCATGGTTACTAGTACGTAGCACGAAACTAATGTACACTGAAACAAAACATAAGGAAATTAAATAATAAGTAAAACTTAAAAAAAAACTGAACACGAATGTATTATGTACTTTACAAAAGTAAATTAAATGTTTCAAAGTTGAAAGTTAAAATTTATTTATTTCACTACATTACATCTTTTGTTCTCTTACATTATAGGAACAGAAGAGTCAACGGGAATCTAATAGAAAGGGTGTGAGCACAGACGTGTTATTCTCAAAAAACGGCTCTCTGTCGAGCGGTCGATCGAGTGAGCAAACTCATACGTCGCCGCGGCGCTCACTCGATGGGTAAAATGGGTAATCTGAGAACGCACGCCCTTGACTGTAGTTTTTACACTCTGACGGCCCCACTTCAACTCGCCGGTTAATAATTGGTACGTCGAGTTCAAGAGTGAATTGTTTCAGAGAATTACCTACCTACGAATTACGAGTATTACACAATCTTTAGACATTGTACATTCAAATGTATGTAGGTACCTTGTATTTTTTTTATTACTCAAGGAAAATTAAAAATAAATAAATGAATAAGTAAATATTTGTATGCGCTGTTATTCATGATGTTTTTTTTTGTTTTCGTTTGCCGTTAATAATAATTACCTGCCTTGCCCAAAAGCCGACTGGTAGAGAATTTCACTTGACCGTAAACCTTCTTTTTAAAGAAAATATACTCGTATAAATAAAGATGGACATCAAAGCATTAACCATTAGATGGCGTGTTTACCCCGTTGCTATTATCGTGCCATTAAAATACCATATTTCATTCAGTTGTTTTTCCAAGTCTTTCTTATCGTGTAAACTAAACACATAATAGTTTTCCAACCAAAACAATTTAAGAGATAAAGTCGCGGCTAAAGTTAGCTTGACTCGTGCGGATTCCAATCCGCGCT
Organism: Acleris laterana; assembly: GCA_963966035.1. NCBI lineage: Eukaryota > Metazoa > Arthropoda > Insecta > Lepidoptera > Tortricidae > Acleris > Acleris laterana. The sequence continues at coordinate 9,487,519 of OZ014445.1, read as the reverse complement.
GTGAATATTAAATTTGTCTCTTACTCTATCCGTAATTCGAAAACGTTTAGAGCGCTCGCAGCGCTCGGCGCTTAAAATTTACTTACGGTTAATTTTTATGAAAAATGGTAGATATGTTTCATTGCCTGAGTGGAAGCATTATTTAAATAATAATGGCTCTGGCAAATAACATTTAATTGTACCGGAATAGTGAATGTACGCTCCCCTAAGGGCTCTATTGTTTGCAAAATCTAATTGCCATTGAAATGTTATCGTAAATATTGTCAACTTATGATAACTCGTATTTCAGTAATGGTGGCCGATTTAAAAACAATACCATAGCATGTTAAAAGCAATTAAGGTTTTATCGAATACAAAAGAGCCCCTGATGGTTTAATTTGGATGTACTTAACATATGTTATGTTATGTATAATACTTATTTCAAAAAAATATCTATACTTATATCTACAGTCACGAGATTTAATTTGGTACCCACCTTAGGTCCAAAGTGAATTTGACATTCTACAACAATAAGATTGAGTTTCCTAAAAGATACAATGACTTGACATCTTTAATGACATTGACGACTTCAAGCATATTTTTCTTGAAATGGGTCCCAAATTAACGCTCGTGATCGTACTTATACTTATAATATTATACAGAGGTAAAGTCTGTGACGTTGTAGGGGGTAATCTCTGGATTTACTGAACCGATTTTGAAAATTATTTACCATTAGAAAGCCACGTTATCTGTGAGTGACATTGGCTATACAAATATTATCCCAAAAAAAAAGGTTTTTGCCCAATTAAATGGGGAACAACACTTTACGTATAAACGCACGCCTGTCTCCCAATGGGGTAGGCAGAGATTATGCAACGCCAGGTGCACCAATCTAAACAAAAGTGGGCCTTACCAGTATAGATTGGTGACAGTATGATTTGATTACAAAAAAAATGTTAACTACAGGTCGCCCACGACTCTGTCCACGTAGGATTAGTTTCTCGCTACTCCCCTTATTTTAACTCCTAGGATTTCGAAGGTATTTTTCCTCCAAATTTTAAGTCCCTAGATCCAACAGCTTGCAGCAACAGTCAGTATTTTTTTTAAATATATTTAGATCATTAATAGTTTAAGAAGGTTGAAGAAGTAAATTAGTTAAATATCAACTTAATTTGCGCCCACACCGGAGCTTAACGGTGCGTATATTACGGTGTCGTTGCGTAAACAAAAGACGGGGCCATAGTAACAACATGGCGCCGTTTTTGACGCACCGTAATATAGATCGCCATATAAGTAGGTAATCGATTAAAACAAGCCACTTACTTGCTTGTTTTGATTTCAAGTAATTAGACTTGCAAAATTAAATGCAATAAGTTAAGTTCGGTCAATATTGAATAATCCATGTGACGGCTCAATATAAACATATACATGTACTACACGCGTCTGTTTGATTTTTCATATACACTACATTGATTGAAAGAAACCATTATTCATAAACTCAGAATAAACCTAGTTTAGTTAAAGTATTCATTATCTCTTTCTGTCCAATTTAAATGTCATAATGAAACTAAAGACAGAGCATACTTCAAGCACACTTTAGCCATTGCTCGTTTATGAATTAGGTTAGTAACTTAAGCCTTGCTTGCGAGTAAAGTAAGAGTTTAAAATTACGCAACACCTGCGGCTGTCATTGGGATCATCCTTAATCCTTCATTCACCGAATCACACCAATAAAGGCAAAAGAGGAAAGAAGACGTTTAAACTTATATCATTAATGTATTTCCTTTTCCACTTCAGAACATGTGAGTATATACGGATAAAGTGCGGAGGTGTTTTTTTTCGTAAACTTTTTTCCTCTCATTGTGAGAATTTGATGAAGTCGGTATGAGGAAAACGGAATGGGAATAGAAAAGTCCTTATTGGTCGCGGGAATAACTCCATGCGTCTGGCGCTTGAACAGATGTTCGCCGATCGTTTGTGATATTATACGGTGAGTGGAAATGTGAGGATAAATTGCTGGGAAAATTGTAGTGGAGTTGATCTTTTGGTGCATTATTTAGAGCACTCGGGCAATGCCGGTTGCGATTATCAGTGGATCCGGCTGAAGTATTGGAAAAAAAACATCTGCCTTATTTAGTTTAATATATTGTGAAAAAGCAGAGGAATTTTTCTTTCTTTTCTTTCTTTTTTCTATAAGTAATTTTTTTTTACGTGGCATAGTTAAACCTCTCTCGCAGACAGTCTCAAGTTCAATGCCGAATCATTCCACTTTGAAAATTAATATTTCCTCATTAATGACCTAGTCCTTCTCACGGTATGAATCCGTTCATAAACAAGCTAAGGTTAATAAAAAGTAGTATATCTACTTACATTCATACTCAATACCGATATTTTTAATCCATTAGGCGCATAAAAGATAAACGTCAAAAGTTCACATAGGCCGTTTTAGCTTAAAACTACCCAAAAGCCCGGAATTGTTTGAGTAATTTTGAATTATCACGCGTAGTTGTCCCGCTGGACCCGTCCCATGGGGCTTGATGAAGAACGCATTGCGGTTTTTGGAACAAATAACATTAAATGGTGTTCTGGAACAACCAGCGGCGCTCGGCAGGCGCGGAACTACCGACCGCGGGACCGCGAACGGCGCGTCACGTTGTTCGCGGACGAGTAATTATTTCGTTATTATCTTTCCGCTTTTGCGCTGCCGTTTGTATACCACTTAGCTTTTAACCTACACAGACGAGGATAAGGGTAACCGAAATTGCGTATAATAATGTAATTTTTTTTGCCCGCGATATCTCCCGCGTATAATTTGGTTAGGCATTTATAATATTTGTAACAAGTATAAAATAAGTTACATTATATTACTTAACAACTTATTGCAAAATAACCTAGTTATTTCTACGTTTTGACGGTAGTTAAGGACTTACTTTTGCACTTCAGGGGGGTTATTATGACATGGCTATGCAGTTCATTTAACGGTGAGCGTAAAGGACGGAGCTATAGCAGTTACATAACTCTGTCCTTTTCTCTCAGCGTACAATGAATTGCACAGATACGTCATAATAACCCCACAGAAGTCTCAAAAGCGGTGTTGGCAACATCGCACATTTTGTTTTTTCTTCAGTATGGAGGTTAAATAAATTAACACTGTGATAGGTACCTACTTCTGCTGCTTAAATAAAATGTGATGTTACTTTTAACATTTCGCGTAAAAATAATGACGTAATTTGGCATTTATACACTCAAGTTACGCCGACAAAGTTGTAAAATAAAATTGGTAATGAACTTATACATTTTTTCGAGTATCTGCCATACAAGTAAAGCAAATAGTTTTATAATATTATGACGCAAATGAGGTATCATTGGATAGCTCTTAAAAATAATTCAGTAGATGATATTATCAACTATTAGATTTTATTACCGCTTAGGAAATAATGAACTCGAACAGTGTCGTTTTAGCTAAAGTTACATGCACCTACAAGTAATAAAAAATAACTTTATAGGAAGCGCATAACGGCTTCGGAACCATACACCGAGCATGACCTGAGATGCTCTTGCCCGGTTTTTAACATAAATAAATCACCGCAAATGGCATCGAAATGAATGAAACCCGTTTTGTTGGCGAGCGCGGATCTCCTCCGACAGAACTAGGTCGCGGCTATCGGCCGCCTGAGCAGCTAGCTCTGCTCAGGTTTCAGCGACTCATTTTATTTATCGAATCGTTGTTGTTACACGAATCTTTTACTAAAGTCTCTATTTACGTTCCTTTGAGATTGAGTAAAGGATCCAATTTGATTTACTTTTATGAGAGAAGGTCTCAGAGGTATTGATATTTTACCTAACGCCGAAGAAGGGGAGTAATTGGGTTGTGTGTATGTTTTGTTGTTGGTTTTCTGAGAAAGGATGCACGGATAGGTCGACAAGCCAGGGTGTTTTTAGATTGGTGTTAGCTACGCATTAAATGAGGAAATGAAACGACATGTGCTAGTGTCGCGAAACGGTCCTAACTCAGCATGTGCTGGCTGTGAAGCCAACGCTGGTCTTCCGTTTTTGCCGCTTGTATAAAATGGGTATTAACGTATGTAGACGACACTACCTGAAAAACATGTAGTAGGGTTTATGAATCTTTCTTTTTGTTACGCTATTTGGAGACAATTTTGAGCTTATCATCATCATCATCAGATCAGCCCACATCAGTCCACTGCTGGACATAGGCTTCTTCCATAGCACGCCGCTAAGCTCAGTCTTTAGCTCTTCTTCTCCAGTTGCCACCATCGCTCCGCTCACGTATGTTCTGCTCAAAAGTGAGTAAAACACTAGGTACTTTAACATAGTGGCATTGAGGCATCTCATCTTGGTCTTTAGGGTTGATAACGCATTTGTTTCCTTAGGATAAGCATCTTGAGATTATAGTCTTCCGATTGTTAATGTACCTATATGGGTTTCAGATACCACTTAATATCGATGGAATGTGTTCTCGTGTATTTTTTACAGGGTCAAGAAAACTTTTGTCAAAGTCATAATAACGAGATTGGTATGTTGCCAAAATGTTGTAAATGTTAATAAACTTTGTTCATAAGCGCCAACGTTACCTCTCCTAAGATATACCTATACATACATACATACATATATAAGTCAGCAATAAACTCAACGCGCTCTTCGAAAGGGAAAACGGCACCTAACAAGCGCACTTAATGATACCCTAGTCGGCAAAACTCAAAAGACAAACGAACCGGCCTGAACAAAGAAATCGTTCATGCTTTTCCTCAATGCCCTATATGTTGGAATATGTGGAATATGTTGGGCATGCGTTAACAGGCGTTTTATGGGGTTACTGTTCCCGCTAAGAGTTATAGAAGAACCACGAAAAAAGGCGCGTAAGTCAAGCAATAATATACTTTTTGTGGATGAGGTATAATCTTCGGCGACAGCGCAGCGTTGTTTTCTGGCCGTGAATGAGCGGTTATAAAAAAGGATAAAGTACTTTTGGAAAAAACTGAATACTTAACTTGGAAAGTTATTCTAGATATAGAATTATTACAAACGTTACAAAATAATTGGTCTCATGCATGAAGCACTATTATATCCGGTAAAACAATATTGTTTGTGACATGTTATCGGTTTTTTTAACTCGGCCGCCATTACTTTCAAGTAAAACTAGTTATCATAACTTTGACAATACGATAACATAACAAAAGCAGTATTGTCTTAGCAAGTAGACCAGAGTGCCTGATCTATTTAACTTTTTAAACGACTTTTTAAATTTGCAAAACTTCAATTCGTTTTTTTATCTAGGTACATTATGTACGAGGGTCATGCCAAAAGAAATTAGATATTCAAAAACTACAAAGTTTATTCTTTATTATTGCTATCTATTTTCTCGAAGTATTCACCGTGAGCACGTATACACTTTTTCATTCGGCTAAACCACTTGGAAAATGTCAATGACCATTCTTCTTTGGGTACCTCAGAAACTTCATAATTATAGGCAGCCAGGGCATCTTCTTTGGTTTCAAATCGCCTTCCTTTTAATTTTTCTTTAATTTTCGGAAACAGGTAAAAGTCACAGGGTGCCAGGTCAGGAGAATATGGTGGGTGAGGGAGTATAGTGATATTTTTCGAACTAAAATAGTCGAGTGTTCGGGCAGAAGTGTGCGGGGCGGCGTTGTCGTGGTGCCAGAGCAGGTGCTGGGTTCCTGACTTTGGCCGCTTGTCACACCAAGCTGACAACACTTGTGGAGCACAAACTGTCACATACCATTCTGAGTTGACAGTTCTTTGATCCTCTAGCACCACAGTCGCAATATGCCCTGTCTTGCAGAAAAATGAGGCAACCATTTGTTTCTGTGTGCTTCGTGCTCGGTGACATTTTGTTGGAGTCGGTTCATCTTCGAAGCACCATACCGTTGACTGCCGCTTTGTTTCAGGATCGTAGTTATACAGCCATGTTTCGTCACCTGTCAGTATATCATACACAGTTTTCTTCTCGCCAGCGTCGAATTTATCACTACATATTATAAAACAAAGTTGCTTTCCGCTGTCTGTCCCTATGTATGCTTAGATCTTTAAAACTACGCAACGGATTTTGATGCGGTTTTTATTAATAGATAGAGTGTTTCAAGAGGAAGGTTTATATGTATAATAAATCCTGTTTCATGTACGGGTGTTACAGAAAACTCACATAAACCGAAGCGAAGCGAGGGCGGGTCGCTAGTTTATCATAAATTTACACCAATCCACGCGGCGTTCTTTCTGCAAATCGTTGAGTTTATGCGGCACCCATCTCGAACAACGCTTATGGAGGGACAGTTGTCCATGAATTATGGTTTGCAGTGCTGCTGATCCAATGCCTAGATCTCGTTCAAGCTCTACGTATGTAATTCGTCGGTTCTCACGGATATTTTTTTCCACGGCTTGCACATTTTCTTGAATAACTGCGGTTGGCGGTCGCCCCGACTTCGCCTCATCTTCAAAGCTCTCCCGCCCTCTTTTGAATTCAGCAAACCAGTTAAAAACAGTTGCACGAGGACAAGCAGACTCACCAAAAGTCGTGGTTAAAAGTTCAAAACATTCTTGGGGCTTTAAACCTTTTTTAAAGTCATAGTAAATCATAACACGAAAATCTCGTCGACTAAGTTCCATTGTAACCGCAAATTCCCGTCAGATTCAATCAGAAAAAAAATATTTAAAAAATAATTACGCAGATTTCCGGAGTATTCCATTTTTAAATTTATAGCTATATAATCAGCCTTCACTATGGTGTATAACTGGCCAGTATCAAACAAATGAGCATGGAGTATCTAATTTCTTTTGGCATGACCCTCGTATGTGAAATATCATATTATTTATTTCTTTACATCGTCCAAGGGACCTTAGTCTACCTTTGATCTTTATTTATTTGACAAATTCAAATCCAGCCCCTTAATTGGTTTTTGTGTTATGGTAACCCGTTCTTTCATCTACGAGACTCATTCGGTATGAAACTAATTTAAATTTTGCCCTTTGAGTATTTTACACACTTACCAACCAGAAAAGATGCGTGGTTCAAATCACATGGTCAAACTATATCGATTAATTGTTAGAAATTACCACAGTTAAGGAAGGTGTGTTAAAAAACAACAACACATTACTTATAGGGCATGAATTCGGAGATCTCGGAATCTCGGACCAATTTATCAGATATTACAATTCCGAGATTAGACGGAGCAATACCGGAACACTTTCAGTATCGAAATTGAATTCCGTTATTGGGCCTATCAATTATCAATTCCGGTATTGTAATATCGAAAAATACGTTGTATTTCGAAGTTATCTGTGGAGTTGCCTGGTACAGTTTCAAGTTAGTAACACATATGTAGATGACATCACCTTCTATGCAATACATGTAGGGCATGCAGTATCCAACGATTTCCAGTATCGGAATTGAAAGTCGGTATTGAATATTGAATAGAAAGTGTGTTTTTCTAATAGAAATTCAATTCCGGTATTGGAAATAGGCCGATAACGCTTCCACGGCTAATCCGATCTTGATGAAATTTGGTATGGAGATAGCTTGAACCTGGATAACCCATGATTTTGTAAAAAAAAAAACCTTTTATATGCTTTGCTTGACAGTATAGAAAGTACCTACATGAAAAAGGCTATAATTTAAATGAATGATTGAAGTCCAAAAGTACCAATTTTTTTTCAGTAAAAGATACTTACAAACCGAAGTAAAAAACAATAATCAACTAAGTCGTCTAAATTACAAATGTAATGGATTCGAATATAATGGCAATTACGTATTCATTTATACCCAATTGCCGATGAAATAAAAAGCGATCACAAAAATTGAAATTCCCCAAGTTATAAAAGCTCGGCAGGAACTTTTAACAACTTTCTGTTTTAATATCATCGGGAAAGCTTTTCTTATAATTGTTTTTTTCCGCCCTGCCTCCGAAGTCAAGCGGAACGTTCGCGGACTACGCTCGGCCGCTCCACATTATCGCGGCTCCTACTTATTCAGATCTGTTTCTCTTTCTCCACTTAGCTGTTTATTTTTTGTTCAGTATTGACTATACGTCGCTCGTTACTTAGGCCTAACTCGCAAATTCCCTCTGTTCGCAACGAACGTAATGAAATGGGTTGACGAGGGACAAATACGTCGATCCGATACAAATTGGTCGGTCTTAGCTGTTTTTGTATCCTGAGGTAAATATACTGAATCACAGTTACAAAAACTGTATTACACATATAATTTTGATGCTGTATGATTGTACAACATGTACAATCGATTTTTCTATATGATAAATCACCAGCAATAACATTATTACTATTTATCCAACACATTGAGCTGTATAATATTTGACACGTCTCTAATACACATATAGGGCGTGGCAGAATTTTTGGAAGACATGGCAAAATAATATATTTGCGCTAGTTAGAAATCGTCAAATAGTTATAATTAAACCGCCTGTTTCACAATCGACAAATAAAGTATATTTGACAGATAAATTTAGCCCTCTCTCTTTCTAACACTTGAAAATAGACAAGGACAGAGCCAACTTTAAATGGCAGGTATATTTACATGACGATTGTGAAACTGGCCCTTAAAAAAATATGTTTCTAATAAAAGTGTTTGGATCCTTTAACTATAAATTAATGAAACACAGGTCACGTGAATCTCTGTCCTGGGCACGTCTGCCCAATGGATCGTGAACATTCACCTCTCATTTATTACAGGCGCAACAAACCACTGCTGTTCCATACAGTAAAAATCCATTCCATTTGTTATCCATTTACATTACTAACATTAATGCATAAACTAATCAATTGTCAGTCGCAACCAACACAATATTCTACTTAGTTCCCATCCCACCGTAGCGCTCGTACCTCAATATGATTGTTACGTTAATAATAAATGTTCAATATCTCAGTTACACGGATGCGGTAGCGTGTGGGGCCGTGTATTAATAGGGGATCCAAGACAGTGTGAAAGCTTGTTTAATTAAATTTGTCTACGTCGCGCGCTTGAAAGGAGACGATTAACATCTTGAAAGCGCTGCGGTGGCGGCGACGGCTTAGCATCAATATAATCTGCGCTTGCTAAACATCAATCACGCACCCGCCCGCGGCCTCTCGCACATGATACCTCCTGCCTCCGCGATCCCTCACAGTTTGACGGAACCCCAATTTGTACACGTACAAAGTAACGTTATTTGTCAATTTCCTATTATGATTTTCCCGTGAAAGTTCGTCGGCCTAGACGTTATTTAATCACGGCGAGTAACGACTTTCGTTTCCGCGCGGTTAGTTTATGCCCGAGATTAACATAATGATTACGCTATCCAAGGGTAGATATTGCTTCAAGGGATTTAAATGACTTAAGTTACTTAGGTGCCGTCGTTAAGGTAACCTACAAAGAAGTTACGTTAGTTAAAACACCTCTGCTTTTAGTTCGTAAAAGATAGATAAAAACCATTATGAAAAATAAGGTTGATTTACAAGTCTTGTTAAATGTATGAAAATTCAAGACAATCTACTATTAAGCCGTCAAAGAGAAAAAATACTTTTAAAGAAAAAACCTTTTTTGGCAAATAAAGTTTATTCAATGACTTTGCAGCTTTTCAATTCTGTAGGCAAACATTCTGAGCTTAATTCGGTGCCTCCACTTCATTTGTACAGCAGGGGCGAGGTTAAAGTGTCTTGGGGCCAGAGTTTATTTTCTCGCTGAATGCTCAGCAAAGGCAAAATACTTTGTTTTTTTTCCGTAGCCGTCTACGCTCGATTAGTCGTTTCCCTTTTAGTCCGGGGCACGTTCGAAAACAGATGTTATTGATGTACTGCTCAACGTTTACTTCCACTATCTAATGAACTTCCATTAGAATGGGTCTTATACCTGAGGTTGAGGTATTTATTTTCATTTGAAGGATTCGGATAACTTACAAGTTTAACGCTTATGACTATTGATGAAATCTTGTAAAATAAATCTCATCATTGCATTAATTGGCATAGGATCAACGAACTGAATTTGATATAACATAAACGTACACGGTACCTAAGTTAAATAAATTCATAAAAATATGACTTACGCTCGTTTCATAACTATACCTTAAGATCTCTTTTTAACACATTAAATGGCGGCGCAGCCCTCTGGGCGAAGATATTGGACATAGTTTTATGATGATTGGAATATATTTTTGTATTATAATATTATAAGCGACTCATCAACTGCCATATTAAAGATTTTTTTAACATATCTAGCATTTTATATTATTCTATTCAGAGTTTAATAATTTTGAGTTAAATTAAAAGTTACGATGTTTAATATTTCAAAGTGCTTTAGTTAAATTGAGACGATTAACAGTTATATTGCTCATAATAATTTTACGCGGCATATTTAATTTTTCTTTGTCTATTTTCATCGCAGTCGCATTCCGAAGAATATCACAAATCAAGTGTTTGAAGCTGAAGTAATTTATAAATTATTAATGACAACTGTCAGAGTCAGCTAATGCTTGTCTTTGAAAACGCAGTTTGTGCAGCAAGGTCAAAGTGCTGCAATGGTTCCATCATCAGACGGTGATTGTGATTCGGAATTATTTTGCTTAGTAAGTTTCCAGAGACTACCCACGCACAGTCTAAACTGTCAGTGAAAATTAACAATAAAAACTGATCAGGAGGTTACGCTGTAAGATTGAAATAATTTCTCAGTGGTTCGAGACAGCTCACATAAAAGGTAATTGATTGTAAAATTACACACATTAATAAAAACGTATGGAACTTTTTATCAGTAATATTCCAAAAACGAAATCGATGTTTATTTGTATTCATTAAGTAGACAACGAACTCTGCGACTCAAATAGGGAAGATTTTTCTTCTACCTAATGATATTGGTCGGTGTCTTCTGATCTTTAATTCAAGGGAACGATTTTCCTCCGATACCGAGTATCAGTTTGATGTTCAAAAGGTAATTTCAGACGCCATTAATACAATAATTTGTTTTATCTGCCGGCGTCGGTCTAGCTCGCGATCACTTCGACAATAATCGTTTATATCATTAGTGACAGCACTTTATATTCAAAGCACTCCCCTTACATTAAAGAAAATGGCCTGTGAAATGACGACCATGGGGGGCTATCGGAGTGTCGCCTCCCCATCTGAAAATAAACAGTGAAAATTATTAGGTATAAAGAATAAACCATTTGCGTTGATATTTCGTGAATTGAATCACATCACACTTCGCACTAATGATACCAAAACTTTGTGAGGATTTTGGGACGTTTCAAGTCGAATAACATCGGATTACACATATATAATAAGCAATGGTCGGAATAGGTAGAACCTATTTATCTAGCTAAACTTAACGCATGTTAATACATGCGTGAGTGAAATCAAAATCAAATATTATCAAAATCAAACATACGGGCAATTTTACACGTCGTTAATATAGAGAGGATCTACTAGCGCTTCAGGCAAGACCATCAGTTCAATAAATAAGCAACTGCATATAAGCCTACCTTGGGTTTATCTTACTAAATTTTAGGACTAACCCATGAGTTTGGTTGAGGTAACACAAGGTTGCTTCAACCTTTTTAGTGGTCAACTCAACCAAACCCACGTGTAGGTCCTATTTGAACCATACAATTTAGTAACCCATTTTTTTTTTCAGACTAGTAGAGCTTAGTTTAGCACGAGATCAATTTGTCAGAGATTGTCCTCGTTTAGTTAGGACTTATAAAAGTGGAAAGTCCAATACAATACTGGCAGGCGAATCATCTACGAAAGAACTCCGACCTCTCATTCCATTGGAGCTTAACCCTCGAGCGCCTTCCCTTCATCCAAAGATAAACATCAGCAAAGCAATTAAGCTAAACTTGTTCCTTTATTAAACTTTTAACACTCACTTAATACCTGAATGGAGTAAAATGTATTCATTGTCTATCCGATCGAAGAACAATTAGAGCTGCCGGTCCCCGCGGGCGGCGGATTTTTCTCTTTGTTGTTCTTTAATTGCTCTGATTGGTGCGACGGCGGCGGCGGGATAAAGCCGTGGCCAGTGCCCTATACCACAAAACTTTACAAGTGCACAATTCTACAAAATTGTTAAATTGTAAACAAAAAAATGTACCACAATCATTACAAATATGTTTTCGTTACAATTTGCGGTACACAAATATGTCACTTTTTTAAAGCGTACCACAAAGAATAAGGTATGTCACGACAGCTACATATTTGTAGGATTGTTAACTTGTAAATATACAGGTGAAAAATTGTAATGTTACAACTATAATTATGTCATAACTTATTTCGCCTCTTTGAGTTTGAAGGTAGTTTCACCTTATTCGCAACACAAAAGAATTGCATTAAATTATAATTGTACGTACATATATACTGAAATAGGTACCGATATACGAGTATCCACGGACATTACATATTACAATGGACTTACAAGACAAACTAACTATTTTAGGCCTCATAAATGAAAATAAAGAAATACTTTTTGGTAAATTTAGTGATAAATTGACGCACGATGTAAAAATAAATAAATGGAAAGAGATAACGAAAAATGTAAATGATTCAGGAATAATGGGCAAGGATTGGAGGTATTTACGAGACACTACCTGGCAGAATTGGAGAAGACGTACAATCAAATGGTAAGTTTAGGATCAAGAGCGTGACTTCTTCGCGTCGGATGTCTAAGATTTCCACCAATAGTCTGTAGGATATATTCGACAGTAGATTTACTCACTCTGAATCGCTCATTAAATGTAAAATCCGTTATGGTCAAAGTTAAATTTATACGTTCTTGATATGTTCTAGGACGTCTTACAATTAGTTCTTCTTCACTATCACTGCTACTCGAACTAAACATTTCGTAGTACAAAGAGTTGGTCGCTAAATATTATGATAAATTATTATAATTTAATTATATTGCAATTAATGACTAGTGCAGTTGTAAGAGGGTGTGACAAGCGTTGAGAGAATTGTTAACTTGTAGGTACAATTCTACATATGTGTATAATTGTTACTACAATTTAATGTAGCACAGAACAATTGTCAGCTACAAATTTGTACATTTTCCGGAAAAGATATGTAACGTATGTAAAGTTTTAGATATGTAACGTATGTAAATTGTAGGTTATTGCTACAATTTACATATTTGTAGGAATTTTCCAGTACAAATATGTAACTTGCAAATTTTGTGGTACACACATTTGTATTATGACAAAATTGTAACTTGACACTTGTCAAATTGTAATTGTAAGTTTTGTGGTATAGGGCACAGGAGTCGTAGGCTGAGCCGCGTGCAAGCGTCAGCAGCCCTTCATTTAAGTTTCTATGTAACTTAAGGACTCATTTATCAGCTCGACGGGTGAAGTTTTTTGGCGATTTTAAGTTGTTACGTCACAGTGTAATAAAGATAATTTTAGGGCGTGCATTATCAATTAAGTAGCTTTAAGTTTAATAGTTTGAGATCATTTTAAAGCTCAATCGACGGATCGACAAGATGCCGCACCGTTTTAAAGAGAATACTTATCATCTTTAAACAGACCGAAGTGGAGAAGAAAAGTTAGGAAAGCTGCCCCACTATCATGTGGTATTAATAATAGCTAGAAAGAGACAGACATTTAACAATAAAATGGAGCATATTATGCTTTTAAATAAATTGCTCCATATAAAATAAAAAACCTATTTCTTAAAAACGTAGCTCCAAATAAATAAAGAAAATAGATGGCGATAATCCCCCGCCCTGTATTTTTTCATAAATTGCGCGTCGCGTCATTAGGTCCGGATTTCGATAGCGTTAACAATTTAGAGACTTTCCTGAAATAAAACGGTCGCAGGTGAAAAAGCTGCCACTAACACAACAAAAGGGCGACATTCGTATTTGATACCCAGTGGCGTGGGGCACTGGAACGTTTTCTCGCGGTTTCTTTTTACATTCCCGAGAAAATAAAAACGCTTCACCGCTCGAAAGTGCAAGACAGAAACACCAAGAGTTTATTTTGACTGTGATTGAGACGGAAAAAGAGGCCACTGGAGTTCAGACCATATTGAAGCGCAATAAAACTAAAGTACTAAGTCATTCATTAAGTAACAAGACGTAACTAAGTTGGGTAGAGTGTTTAATTCTACTGCAGTGATAATAACAAAATAAATTTCATTTTTTTAGTTGAAGGCAAATAGAGTGTTATACTCGTAACCATTAAAAATCATGCAAGAGAAAATTAAAAGGTTTTAGAGTTAGTTGATTGTGGTTAGTGTTGGATAGTAACATTGAGCACGATCCGATATATGCACTTACGCTGTTTTTTTTATTAATTAACGTGCCAACCGCTTTACATTTAAAAATCACCACTAATTGCGACAATAACATAGGTATTAAAATCAATGCAAGCAAAGCAAAAAATTTGAAGTTCCTGGTATAACATATAATGTGTTAGCAGGTTCTAAAATAAATTTTAATCCTGCGCAAATTCGTGTTATTTCCGCCAAATAGCGTAACTGGAAGCATCACTCGCAATCCCCGAAGACGATGTTGGAGGAGGAATTTGTGAATGTTTATAGTAAAGGGTTGATAAAGTACAGATGTAGATTGTAGCTGGGAGGGCTGTCTCCGCGCCGCAGCGCCCGCGCCGACAATGCCCGGGATTTACGGGCGGGATGCAATGAGCCGACCGACCATTCAAAGGCGAGCCAAAGCCTTCATTTTGCATGATATTAAACTGGAAAAATAAAAAAGTTGATATAAAAGAAAACTTAGAGAGGAAATTATCATGAAAGGCGAGAGGCGCGCGGTGAGGCGCGGGACTTATTGTCATAAGGTTTTTTTCAGTTTATGGACAACCCTTTATTAATTAAAATCTAGCTGCATTGTGATGCTAAGTAGGCTTTTTATTCAAAAGGGGTGCAGCACCTTTAAAGAATTTATTAATAAAAACTTACATGACTAGGTAATTGTGTAAAAATTATAATGCACTCGTACTTAGTTAGTTTTGTTTATTACAAAGATAGTATTTCCTTTTATTTCAGATACTTAAAATCACAAATAACTTAATTCCAAACTAGTTTAGTGCGAAATATGATACCAAAGTAAAGATAGGATAGGATAGGATACTCTTTAATTATTGACGTTCGTAAAAAAAACCTTTGTTCAGTGCAAACATAGACACTGTCCGTAGAAGTTGTGCAGATTGAATTTGGCCAGATTAACTGTGTTGCCGGGGCCACTCCGGCAGTTTTACTCCCTGTCAGGACTCGCAACTTGCATCGTAATGCAGACGTGCACTCTTAAACAGTCGTAGTAATTCTTTTCGGTCTGGGGAATTGTCATAAATAATAGCTGGTTTCAAAGAAGTTTTAGCACAGCCAACGAGGCATGTTTTATTACAGTTGAATTTATTAGAAAAGTAATGTTGTTTCTCTTATTTACTGCTATAATAAAAGATAATCAAGTCAGTACACGAGCAGCTTTTTGAAGGTGTGATTACATCTGGTCGATAACCTGGGCTAAGATTCTACACGGTAAATTCCTTTTGCTTTTGGGTTATCGTACGAGTATTTGTCAACGTTTTGATAGCTCTTCTTTACTTGACAGTTAATGAACGCCGAGTTAATATAATTTTACCTTGTTCCATAGAAACCCTGGATGTTTTTTGTTATCATAAGCCCGCGACTTCATTTGAAAATAATATGCAGGCTTAAAAAACCCGCGTGTTTTTTTGATATTGTCGTCGATATACGTTAAAAACATTAAAACACATAAAATCCGATAAATAATGCTTTCTCAGTGATACTCGCGCCATCGAGACGAATCTAATGACATAATTTATCAAAATCGGTTGACCCGTTGATTGGTTACGAGGGGACATAGGAACTGACATACACACATGGGATATTTTCTTGTATGTTCTTATGCTTAGTTAATAAAGAAACTTATCTTTATCTTTACACGGACATACATACATACATACAGGTCCCATATACCATCTTATCCATTAACCTACCGCCAAACAGCAGTGTTCGCGCTGTTGTGTTCCGGTTTGGGGATAAGACAGCCGGTGAAATCACTAGCATAGAGGCATTCCATCTTAGTCCTCAGGGTTGGCAACGCATTTGCAGTCTTAGGATTGCATTGCAGTCTTGTGAATGCGAATTTCTATGGGTCACAGTTTCCACTTACCATCAGGTGGCCTGTGTGCACGTTTATCTTCTCTATGCTATAAAAAAAAAAGGTCAAACACTTAACCCTCCTTTTGGGCTTCGCCGCAGTCAGCTAAAAATTGGTTTCTCGTTATTCCCGTGGGAACAGCAAAAAACAAAACCTCGTATATAATAAAGAAACATTCTTTAATCACTGGACAAGACTGGTTATATTAGGCATGTTTATATGAAATAAAGAAACTAGTTTCAATAATTAGAACAAGTTGTCATCGCTGTCGGGCGTCATTATTGCTTTGACACAGATATTTTAATAAATACACGGTTGGAAACTCTTCGAGTAAAACTAGAACTATCAAAAGTAGGAACAAGCGAGTTCTCAAAGGCGTCGAAATGCGAACTCATGTATACCTCGATTGGCTCGACGTTCAACTCTCCGATTCATAGAGACGCTCAGGAACTTCTAAACTGTGCGATGGTACAAGTGGTCTCGCTCGCACGAATATAAGTTAGTAAAGGACGGAATGGTATTCTAGGGGGATGGGGTTGCGCTCGAGTGGCTATGAAGCGGATGGCTCGGCGTATCGACAACTCGGGATCCCTGGAGTGTGGCTTTTGCCCTCCATTTCAGTTCAGGGGAATATCTTCCATTTCTACCTCTAACCGAGTTACTGACCCGGACAAGCTTTTGATAGTTAAACGGTTAAATGTCGTACTTCAGTACTACTTGAACTCTAAATCACCTTTGTCAATTCCGGAAGGTATTGGCCGCCAATAAATTTTATTCGTCTCAACAACTACCGACCTATATAAATCTCTTAGATGTAGAACTGAAACGAACTAATGGACCGTATTCATTTGGGAATAGTTTGCAGAGGTTTGGGTATCCACGCGATTTTACGGTTGTGTTGTGTGGTCTTCTTATCTTATCTTATCTTTTAAACCGGATGGGTGCATGGTCCTTACTCACTTACTTCAGGGTTAGCTGGGAATAAGTTCACCTTTGTATATTACTTTAATAACAATGTTCTAATATTTATATTTTTGTGCAATAAAGAGTTTATATACATACATACTTACATAATGGTAAAGAATTGGGTTGAAAAGTGATCTTCTAATAAATTAATTGATCCTGATGGGAACCTAAAAGATCGAGGTTGCTTGACGAACAACGTGTTTGGTTTAAGCGTGTATGTGTAGGTCTAGCAGTTGGGCCGAAATATGTACCATTTTCAGGTTAGTAATGCTTTGTTTCAATTTAAAACTTTTTTTATGGACATTTCGCAAGTTTTACGGCTTACCGTGGGTAATAAAACTCTTTATTCAGAATCATGTCTTTCACTCGTACACGACGGTATTACCAATGTGAGTTTTAACGAGCAATACCTAAGCCCAGCCCCATCCAGTCGACGGTACCATTTAGCTAATCTATGCCTCTGTACGGAGTCGCAAAAAGTTTCCCTCATTAAGTAAGGAGACAACTGAAGTAAATCACGACCGAGCCGGCGCGTATCGCCGACACGATTCCTATCTTCAAATTACAGAGAGGGTAAGAACGTTTGCAAATCATGGGCTATCCATTTACTTATACGAGTTCACACTCTCCAAGTTCTTGGCATAGCTCAAGTGTAGCTCTTTTCGTTTTGTAGCTAACGGCTCTTTCGTTTTTATCTTCATATGTAGTATGCTCACAGCCCGTATTGTGGTCGCTTTTATCGCGGTGGGAAAACGTGGATAAAGCATCCATCATTCTCGCACTTACTTGCTGGTTGGAAAGTGATTTATCCACGTTTATATCCATACCGACAAAAACGACCGTCATGGTCACCTTATTGGTATTTAAAGGTACCCAAAGGTAATATGTTTTCATATGTAGTACTTCTACGTCTAATTTTAGAGGGAGTAATTCGTCAGCGCGAGCGAGGCGCGTTGGCAACTCAATTAGACAAAGGCAGAGTTTTTGAAGTTGAAAATAAAGCTGACTGTAGCGTGATCTAATAATACTTGGTTATTTTGTCTAGAGTTGGAACTTAATTTTTAGGTTACTAATGTTAGGTTACGTTAATAATGAAAGCGATTTTCTCTACCTGATTGTAATGAAATCGAAAAACTAGTTTCGATACTAACGCTGGTGTCGTTTTGTTCATCCGTTCGCTTATTTTTCTCGTTTATATCGTAACAGATCAAGTTACCTGTACCTCAATTAATAAAACGTGTCTAGTCGGGGCTCAATTAACACTGATTCAATAGCTGCTCGGGAGCTAAAGCAAATGTCGCTGGCCTCTGATTAATGCCAAAACATGAACTGTCTTGCTTGCTTCCTTTCTACTTGAGTGAATCCAGGGATATTGCCCTGGTTAGGTATAGCACACAGGAAGTAACCGAGAACTTTCTACAGCAGAAACCTGAGAGATGCGGATGCAACTAGGAACAGGCGATTGAATTAAAACGGTTTGGTTCTGGTTACCCCATAACAATACAGGATGTATGTTTAGGGCCACTCGTACTTAACATATCAATATACTCGTAGGGTGTTTGGTTGCTGAGAGCGTAAGCATGGGACACTTATATATTTGGGTAGGTACCAACTTTAAATATTTTTATATGCAATTAATGAGCTTTTGAGTTGAGTTTTTGACTGTTTAATTTCTTGTCTTACCGTAAAAAAACATAGATTTTCGTGATTTCTTGTAGTTTGAGATACCTTTGCGTACTCTACCTGAGGTTAATTATGTAAATCTATATTATTATCTGATATCGATAACGCTTTTTACCACGTTACCGGTCTAAATCATAGTTAAAGTTTGTGCGGATAAATGTTGTCATTTGTAAATGCCTTGTAATTTTTAATTATTTAAGTCGTGATTAAATTATGATTTATCATTTCAAAATAAACATACTTTGTTACATAATGTCCCTAATAGTTAGGTATACTTCTTCGATGGTAGGTATCTTATCCAAAAATATTGATATCTGGGTGTACTTTTTGTAGGTCGCAAAAGTATAAAACTAGATTCTGTAATAACTCGGCTCCGATATAATTAATCGCCTTTTATTTTGTACATATTTATGTGCATTTAGAGGTCCTCTAAACCATTAAGTACCTATAGTAAATAAAAACGGATAATATTTTTTTTTATAGAAACTTACCCAATGCCCTTTAACTCCTTTTTATCAAGAATTCTAGTTTAAAACATCCAACGACAAGCTCAACAAAGGAGCTGCATCCACTTTGAGCGGCATATTTACAGAGTGAAGTGCTAGTAAAGTGTCGGAATACCAATTAATTACGTACAAACATGTACATCTAATACGGAAACGATATGTAGTCAAAGGGAAAATACTTTGTTACATTGTGCTTCATTTTGTAGCCTGTTAAGGATTATTTATAGCGGTATAAAATGCAGTCGCGCAACGCCTACGAACACCGACATTGTATGTTACACACAATATTGCTTTGTTTAAAAGCCAGGCGTTTTTATTAAATATCTCCTCCGACCGACGTCGATGTAGGTTACTCGTACTCTGTCAGGCTTCTGTAACGAGATTAGTATGCCTGTAGACTTATCAAAGTAATTAGTGCATAAATTGAGTAAGCCCAAAATTGAAGCACAGATAATGATTTGGAAATAGATTGGGTGAGGCTTTTTTTTGTTCCAGGTCTAATAATTCTTAATGTTTTATAATATGCTCCTGAAAATCGGGATAAAAATGTGTTATTTTATTTCTTTTAATTATAATAATTAATCAATACCTACCAACTATGATACAACTAAAAACAAACAACGATTAAAAATAATTGAAACCCAAAATAAAGTTATTTTCAATTGCTTCTGACTGTTTGTCGGTCTTGTATGGCATCACGCAGACACTCCTGATTTTTTTTATACTTAATTAGCTTGGAGGCCAATTTAAAACCTAAAGTCCTAGATAGTTCAGATTTCCAAATGTAGGTAGTTCTATTTCGGAAAAGATAAGATAAGGGTTGGAATTTTTGTAACTAAAAATATTAGTGGCTAATTCTAAGCAGAAAGTTATACAAACACAATTTTTTCAAGTCCAATATTTACCGAGAGGGCAGCTTGAACGTACATAACATTCCTACGTTGAATACCATCCAACAAAGCCTGCATGCCTACGGCAAGAAGCTAAATATTTTCATTCCTCTTACCTCAACAACATCCTTATTATATTATTTTTGTGACATCAAAACATGTTTGTTATTGAAGAAAGGCTGTCTTGACCACCAAAAGACGGGGATAAAATCAAGGGGTTAACGGAAAATAGGCCCGTGAGCGACCCTTTGTACCGTTGTTGCCGCCAAGAGAAAAGTTAACGGGCACGGCCGGTAAACCTCCAGATAATATTGCTCATTTATAAACCCCATTTCTCTTTTTGCCTTTTGAAACACTGATATATTACGTTAGCATATTAAATTATTCCCCTACGATAAGTTTTATGGAAGACATAAGACATGAAAATAAAAAGGTGAATTTCATGATGTTTGTGAAGCGCGTGTTATAGGGTTCCTAAAAAACTGGGTAAGAAAACGTCAAACTCGCGCAACGATGGTTTCATAAACTACGTTCTCTAAACGTCGACGTTACGACTTTGGGACCTTCAAGAGACAACCATAGTCTTTTCTCAAGCGCATTGTGACTCCTCAACTGTGGATGAAATACCTTATCAAAGACAAGATTGTCCCGTTAAACGTAATTTAAGTACGTGATTAGTAAAATCTATATCTCTATTACGAGTATACTGCCTATCAGTCGTCTTAAACTTAATCAGTAGTTAGTGATGGATGTTTTCACGCATCACTGAAGTTGTTTTCACGTTCTTAGGTAACTTTTGATGGAAACAAAGTCATAGTTAAGTAAATTAAATACGAATGGTCAGAACAATACTTCGGTATCAATAAATACTTGAGTTATTTTGGGTCTTGTTTTTAAAAATTAACAAACAATTTAAAATTAACTCATTCATTAGTTTAAAAAATAATTTACTATCGGTTATAAAGCCCAGGAACGTGAACACACGCCTGTTATTTTTAGGGTACTCGTCTGTACTCCCTGCTCTTTTTCCTTTTGCCACAACTGTCCAAATTTCGAATCTAGCAACGCTGAAGTTTGTGTTCGCGTATAGTTAGGGAACTTTTGGAGATTATTTGTGTAGGTAGATGTCTAATTACCCCCGCGGCGTCGCGGTCTGGCAGACGAGAGTGGAAGCCGAGCCAGAATAAAAGGACCGGCCGGAAGCGAGCTTGTTTCAATTGATACTATTTGAATACTTAATGTGGATTTCAAAGTTGGTAATTTATAGGTATGCTAACTCTAGCATTTTAGATTAGATATTAGAGAGTTAAGAGTTTTAGATATTGTGTACTCAGATAAAAAATATTCCAATGAATAAATGTATAAACGAAAAAAAGATCTATCTTTACACTGCTTGCCGAATGTCCACCATGGCACCATTCCTGAAAATAAAAATGTTCCGTAACCGCTTGCCCTGTGTACATATGGTTTGGTTACATATCGTGCTTAGACACAACAGACTGCATTAAATGACCTCGCTTGTGGCGGTGCTCCTCTCACGCGAACAATATGTAAACTAAAATCCCTGGTCAATACAGTATCAGCACATTCAGCGACCACTATTTGAGCCAGCCGCTGTTTGCTCTGTAAATGCTGCCGGATTGTATGCATTTGTATCGGGCGAATGGTCGTCGACCCTGATATCCGTTTAATATGATAATCCGCATGCAAACAAGCGGCGGATTGGCTGGCTAAATTATTTATGCACCCCGCCTGTGGGTGATGCTTCAGTCGTCGACGGGCGACCGTCGCGGCGGAACTTTTATTGAACCTCAGCTCTGGACAGGTGAGACCGGCCGGTGTTTTTCACAAATAAAACGACGAATAAATTATGCACGGAGAATTTACCCGCAAGGGCTCGGGAGTAAAAATTTTAATTTTGGAACAACGTTTTTTGTTGCGGACATGGCTCGCAGGGGACAGCTTCTGCTTTTCTTGCGCGAACATTTTTAAGTTATAGGTTCAGACTTTGGAGCTTACACACATGCAGGATTGGTCATCAGGGACCTGACATACACTTACTCGTATAGCGTCTAAACATAGATTCCACGAATGTATCAACAAAGCAGAACTATAAGGAAATAAAACTTAACCGATACATAGGTACTTAAAAACCATTTCAATCCGTAAATGGCAGATTATACGTGACCTTCTCTCCGAAGCCCATATTGATAGGTCAGTGTAGCTCTGTAGACACAGAACGTGTTAATGTCACGGCATGTTGCTTTATTACTTGAACCGCATATGAAGACGGAAGCCCAGCTTAGACAGATGGTAATCAATTCCGTAGTAATTGAATTCGGGCAACCGGACATGCATCATCCCGTTTCTGTTTAGACGTCCTGGCGCCGACCGAAGCTTTAATGAAATAATACTCACAGTAATTTGATTGCGCCATTGTAATTGCGTTTGTGTCGTGGGGTTATTATGACCTGGATTGAATAAGCAACGGATTTAAGGGGCCTCAGTATCCTAGTACTCGGATAATTGAAATTCTAATATTGTACAGCTACAGGTAACAAGAATATTGTGACAAAAACAACGATAAGTGAGTGATTTTATTTGGGTTTATTCGATATTGTGAAGCAATGTAAAGTTCGAAAAGCCTCGCAATAAATCCGAGCTCCGAGCAATAAGAGAAAATATGATGCAGCGCCGGGGGAAGGCTTGCGCGATAAAATAACGGAGAGAGTGGACGGGCAGGAAATCTAAGATTAACACGAAATCGTTGATTGAGTCGGTCATTGCTCGTGGCGGGCTGTTGCGTCGGGAGTCGTCGCTTTGTGCTGGCAAGGTTTGCTACAGTAATCAGGACCGAAGCGGTAATATTTAAGAAATGTACTAATAGAAGTAGAAATCCGTTGGCCGTCAAAGGTGTTTTATAAATGAATAACATATCATTTGTATTGGAGGACTCTGTCAATTGAATGAAAGCACCTCATTATTTGATTATATAAAAGGAACAACAAATCGACGATGTCGAACATCAATTCCGATAAACACAAAAAGGCAGTATATGATATGCAGTTGATAGATACTCTTATGCTTCCTTTTCTTTTCACCTTAACATCTTATGTATTATCGAATCTTGCATCTCTCATCACTAAGCACAGTTTATAGAAATATCGATGACCAAATATTTTTTTCAATATTTCGTTATCTATTCCAACAAGACTCCCACAGATACCTATTATGACTTTTGACTAGTGTTTGGACTTTTGGTGGCATACCGTGGTTCTGGAATCCATGGAGTCGTTAATTTCTAAATATTATGGGGAGGAGGAGGATAGGAGAGACTATGGAACGCCAGGTGCACCGGTCTAAACAAAGGTAAAACTTTCGCTTCCTCTACATTTTGTCAACCTCTTGATGCACGTACGTTCGGTTTCGGGTTCTTTTAATGTGGCCCTTAGGTATTCAGTACATCGCAAAACTGAATACTGTATTTGTTTTTGATCTTCAGTATTTTCATATTTCAAAATTCATTCATTCATTAAACCGTTGAGCCAATTTGAATGATTTTTGCTAACCAAAATACTAACCCAAATTATGACACGTTGTATTTATTTATTTTATTGCGACACGTAGATTTTCTCCTGCAGGCAGGATAAACTTGGCAGACGTATGACACTGCATATATATATAGTCTCTTAAACAAATAAAAACTAACTAACTTATTATTTAAACACTAAAACAAAAACGAATTAAAACGGTCGATACATAAAAAAAACAAGATACTTACAACTTGTTTATGATATTATAGGAAGCCCTGTGTCGAAGTAAGTTAGCGTCAAACGAAATTGGGTGAAACAGGGATAACGAGATGAGAGTAATAAAATCACCACTTGTAAACTTCGCAATGAGATGCTCACGAACAACGCCAAGAAAATTATAACGTAATTTGACTTTGAGGAGCTTTAAGATCTCACAATGGCTCACTCTCGTAAATCGCGTTAGGGTTCCGCTCTAGAACGCGGCGGCGACCATCGGACAGTACCGGCCTGACACCGTATGCTAATGAGGACGCAACGAGGAGAAACAAGATTGTCGGGTTTATAAAAATAACAAGCGAATCCACTTTCATTTTTGTTCCGAGTTCCGCGCCGCGCTATTGTTGTGCGCAAGCCACAAAAGGAACGCATTCTATTTCTCTAGAATGCCAGCTGAGTTTTTCGCAAAAGTAATACTCGGGGTAAAGTGTTACATGTACTTTTCTTACAAAACTATATGGCCCCGGTTTGACTCTTAGGTTTACGGAGAAGTTGGAAAGAATTCAGCATTTTTATTCGGATTATGCGCAAGGAACTCCTGAAAAATCAGGAACGGATTAAAATTTCGATGTTTTGTCTACTTTGATCATTTACTCATGCGCTTACCTAGCCTCGACCTTAGACCTAGTTTTACATCTGTTTTGAATACTATCGCTGAAAAGGAGTTATTTAAATATCTTCGAACAAAACACAGGACATATTTCCTATCATTAGAAACTACTCGCTGTATCTGGTTTTTACCACGTATCAGTGGTTTCCCTATTATGACTGCGAAACCGGAGCCGCTTTATAGGCAGACGTAGGTTGAAAGAGCCGATTGGTCGACGTCAGACATAACGGTACATCTCTATAATAAACAAGCACGGCTAATTAGTTCTATTCATTTACTAGGCGGGCTGATGTAACAAGCACAATAAAATGTCCAATTCGTGCAGATTGGAGTGTTCATCTAATATTTCATGAAAATGGTTAATCAGACAAATTTATTTGAACTGCATACTAGGTAGGTAAACCATTAGGATGGCAGCATATCAACATTGGATATTGACGACATTTTCACCGCGATAAAATTTCAGGAGCTCAAAGGGAAAGTTGATCGCGGTAACATATCCCGTAAAAATATGTTGAATAAGAATTCCATTGAAAATTCAATAGGTCAGCTATGTACGAAAAGTGTTCACCCAAAAGTTTACCTTCGCCGTTAGCAATTTGAATAGCGCTTTAAAAAGTCTTAGGGCTCTTTTAAATTGTAGTAAGTATGTTGGGTTTGTAAAGTTTTCTCTACTATAGATTCCACATAATATTAGTGGCGGTATTATCAAAGTATAAGTTGTTAAGGCTGATGTCGAGGTGAGCCAAGGTCGACAATAGTTGGGTAGGCTACTAGAATAACGTCGCCGTGTCGATCGCAGTGAGGTGTTTGTGAAATATCGATGGGGATTAGGGTGTTGAATTGCGACTGGTTCTGCGGGCGATCATTCGCTCATGAGGATGGATTACCGCCGCTCGAGATGGAGTCGCTGATAAACGACTTGATGATGCGTTAATCCTCACTGTTTTGTATGCCGCGTCGGCAAACGCAAACGAAGATGAATTATCGATGAATTCAAAGCAGTCTGAAGATGTTTCAAGTAGATATAAATACAAAGCTGCTGTTTACTTACATTCTAAGTGTACGTGGTAGTAAGCTTGTGATTTGAAAACCTTTTACGTTGGTAGTTACGATCAACTATCAAAAGCGATAACAATAAGGTTAACGTTTATTTTAAAGCATTGTATTGTTACGGTGAACTGTTATTGCCGTCGTAAAATAAGGTGACGAAGATGTTGAGCGGTACGGGGCTCAGAGAAAGGCTCGTTAAGGAAATGGTTTCGAGTCATAGGGCAGCGCGGAGTTGCGTTGCGACAGCGCCGAGCCAGCGACCTTCGGGGAAAGCGTGCAGCGCGGTGCGTGCGGCCGCCCGTTCCGAGCATCGCCATTGTTCTTGTTTCTAACTATTGCATAATAAGCCGGTTAATTTACTGTTATTGTGTGTTCTTTATTTGGTTGCCTAAAAATAACCTGTATGCCTAGGCAGAATTCTGGCGGTGATTGGATGCGGACACGAAACTTTGATATTTTTGACACGACTACTCTAAATTCAAGGCGCTTTGGCCGTGGCAAGGACAATCTTACAAATATTACTTCACTTTGGACGGGTTTCTCAATACTTCTGAGTAAAGTACGAGTACTTATTTGTTGTATTCTGCGAAATAGGACGAAAAATTGTTATGAAACCGTCGATATATTCGATAGGTATATTTTATTCCGACCAAGAACAAAAACAAACACTGCGTGTGCACATTCCAACTTAACTTAATCGAGTAAAGGTAATCGAACGTTTTAGTAGTTACCTTGTCGCAGTTTTTCATACGTTCATGTGACAAGGTACTAAAATGTATAGCTACTTCTGAGTTCGGCTGTACTCTACGAAAACATTATTTATCCTTTTCTTGCACTTTACTTGGCCCTTAATCCGAGAGTTATCAGCTGCTAATGCTGCTATGATAGCTTACGGCAGTAATGTAACTTTTCACATGTTTATTATTATTGCAAAGCGATGCAGGTGATCAGGCTGTCGTCGGTAGATTGCGGAGAAACTGCACTTTCTCCAAGGCCGCGCCGGCGCCGCCTCCCACTGCTCGTAACATAATATAATAATGCCATAATACAGTTGAATACAAATAATACATCATATCAGACGTTTTTATTCTTGTTTTGTCAATGGCTTGCTGACGTCGAGCGAGTGGGAGATACGAAAGTACCAGGATGTCAGCGAGTTGACGCTGTAAGTCAGCGATTACCGAGTCCCGCAGCGCAGTACTACGGGGTAACGCAACGATCACGCTAGATAACCTTAAAAAAGATGGAGGATTACATTTAAAGTTTATGGTGATGGTGACATTTGAGTGCACTATCACATCATGGATCCACTATAGTTAACTAATTTTAGTTAAAGTGGCATAGCATTATAATTATAATGATATTTATATGTATTAAATGTGGTGACAGAATTTTCAATAAGTTTTTAGAGTCGTAGGTAATTCTGCAGCTCTGTCCCCTCTTTGGGATTACAGGCGTGAAGGTATGTATGTATGTATATGTATTATCATATTGGTTCACGTTAACTTAGTTTGCCTGTGTCGAACAAAATTGCTAGGTTGCTGTGGCAAGGTTATCAAAACCTTAGAATGGTTTAGGATTCCGAAAATTGTTGCTGTCATTGCGAGTAATGCATTTGCTGTTGGTAACATAATATAAGCGTATGACTTCCGCCCGATGCCTTAAAGGCTGTGCGTCGTTACAAATGCACGCATCTTATAAATAAAACCCATCAAGTGCGAGTCGGACTCGCTCACCGAGGGTTCTATACCGCCGGACAGTAGGTATTATGATATTCAGATTTTAAGATAAAGATAAAGATAAAGAGACATGTATTCGCAACAATACAAAACAACATTAGGTACATAGATACAAAAAATAAGACACAGAAACAGTTGCGAAACGGTCCCAACTCATTATTCGCTAGCCGTAAAGCCAGCAATGGTCTTCCGTTGGAACCGCTTGGTGAAGAGACTGAAAGTGACACACTTAACACAAAATAACATAAAATGAAAAACATCAAGGATCAAAATTTTAATCATGTGTTCGAGATTATCTCGAGTGACCATAAAAATTACACCCTGTTAAGGTTGGCAACACTAATTTTGAATCTTATCAGCACCGAGCCCAACTCACACTTGACCTTTTTCTAGTATTTGTGGTTTTTCTTCAACGTTTGTATGTTTGACCATTTTTACGATACAACAAAAATAAAAATACGTTGAAATATTGTATTTCTTAGTACCTAATCCCGCCGCAATAACACATTTTAAAAAACAACCAACCTGCTATCTAATAGGTACGGTTCAAAAGATACAGCTCTTAAAAGTCAGGACGACCGGACGGACGGACGGACAGGGTAGGCAAATAAATAGGGTTCCGTTGGTCTACCCTTCGGGTACGGAACCCTGACAAAAGATCCGACACCTGAGGGCCGGGTTATTATGACGTAGCTATGCAGTTCATTTTACGTTGAGCGTAAAGAACAGAGCTATAGCAGTTATATAGCTCTGTCCTTTTCTCTCAGTGTAAACAGAACTGCATTGCTATATTTGCTATGTCATAGTAACCTTAGAAAAAAAACTGGACCGGGCACGTCCGCAGCGGCTGCGTTAAAATGGTCGATAATAGCTGAATCGTCGCCGAACTTCTTTCGCTACCGGTTTTTCGCAAAGCTTTTACAAACCGGTAGTAATTTGACCTTCATACCAGTTTGTCAAAAGATAAAATTGATTAGAGATAACCCGTGGTTAATACTTTCACCTCCGTTGCGATTCTTCTAGGAATGTAGGAATTCCATGTAAATAAAAATTTCGAAACTGACTAATAGCGTGTGATTTGTTTAATTATTTAACTTGTTTTTTTTATTTTAAGTACTTAATGAACCATCCAACCTTCATCATCGTTGACATAATTAAACTGTTACTAGTTAGTTTTTTTATTTTTTTATTTGATTGTTTCTTAAATATTAAATATTATATTGCTGTTTGTTTCTCAAATAAATAAATAAATAATGTGCCAATAATTTAATTGAAAGTGTCGTACTAATTTTGGTTTTCTTGTTTATATTAAGACTTTAGTAGGTACCCAATTGCAAAATATTCAGCTTTCTAACTAAATTGATATGAGACTACGATACACGAATTTATCAAGACACCGGCAAAGAAAGCTTCGAAAGTACAGAAAATATGGGCTAGATTTCCTTAACGCGAGTGAAATCTTCTTAGGGCTGTGGTTTAGTGGCCGCAATTAAAGTCGATGAAAGTATTTTAAAGTATACTCTTTTTTTTTAATTATTATTATCTCCAGCTAGAGAATGCAAATAACTGGTTATAACCGGTTTTAACTGGTTATAACCGGTTTTAACTGGTTATTTTCATACAAAAACGGTTAATAACCAGTTAAATTGCATTCTCTATCACCAGCCAGCTGAGCTGATATTTATTAAAGAACGATAAAAAAAGAAAAGCACATTAAGGGTCTTAACTTATGTATTCTCTGTTTGACCTTGTGGTTGACTGATTCCTGACTAACCATTGGTACAGTATAGTACATTGTGTATTAAGGGTGGTAAAGAAAGAATTACAAACGAGAGTCTGTTAGAAGCCCGAAGCCGTAGGCTGAGGGCTTTAATGACTCGAGCTTTGTATTTCCTTTACCACCCGTGTAACATACAATGTTTTTCATCACAATTGCGAGGAAATGAAATAAAATCAGACAAAAGATCATATTTTTAACTTATTAGCGGCAGACTACATCATTGTCTGTGACTTACCACAGATAATGTCAAACGTGTTCGGAGTCCGATTCTAGTGACATATGAGATCAATAGTTTATTATGCGAGATTGTTAGGAAATAGTATTCAACTGACATTTCATCTCGAATGAAACTTCATATCGAAGGGCACAAGAATTGGGGTCCTGACGTATTGTGATAGTTTGAGTCCACGTATAATATTTAAAAAAAAAAGCTATTACGCACTTAAGTAACGTAATGGTAAAAAAAAGGCCCGCGGGTATTATTTTGGATTTACGGTCGATTTTTCTAGCATGTTAGGACACTATTTACGAGCAAGTGTGATGAAAAAGTATTTAACGACACATTCATAATAAAATCGGTACCGACTGAAGTAAAATACTGAATGTAAGTCAAAAGAACAAAATCTGTAAAGTGCTTTATTATTCCCGACTAACTTACAAAGGGTTATCTTAAACATTCAAAGTTTATGAAGAGTGCACAGACTTTTAAGTTTTAAAATTCGTTTCTCACTCGGCGATATTAAAATTTCAGCCTCGTTGTCTGAGGATTACTATGGGAGCTTAGGCGTAATATTAAGTTTAGCTCGGGTAAATCTCTATTCTTGGAAGCGTTTGTTCGGAAGGGATTAAAGAAACTCAGGCAGAGGTGGATTATTTATGCAAGATGCCCACAGCTTTGAGGCACTCTGCCTACTGAAGTGTGGCTTTGGCCAAGTGAGGCGTAGAGGAATCGTAATTTCAGTCCTTAGATTTCAGCTCAGACAGGGTCAGATCAAGGGTTCTATATTCGTTACCTTGAGCTCGAATATAAAAAACGCTCTTAAGGAATTATGTCTAGACATTAATATATCGATCGTAGCATTTGTAATAATTGCAAAACAAAAGGTAGATTAATGTCTTTATTGATTTAATAAGTTTATGGTGATCCTAAAACTCCATATTCGCGAAATAAACGTTTTTAAACACGGAGTAAAAGTCATTAACTCAAGAAAAAGAACACAAGTTGTCCATCTTAAAGTTTAAAAGACTGTACACCGCGGAACAAAGATTTAGCGTACGTGAGTGCCTTATTGGGTTGGATTGTTAGGGCCTTTGTGTTTTCTCATTCGCCTAAGATTAAGTTTATTTTCTGATGTTTATAGTAAGTTAATTTAATGAAAGCATTAAATCAGTCATTATAGTCAAACGGTTTCCCTCAAAGCTATACCGCAATCGGATTTATTGATAAACGTTATTGCGAATGATTGTTTTCCCTCTGTGAGCTGTATATCTACTGTATGTATACCTACATATACAAGGTAAGTTTGATAAATGAATAAATAAATTAGGGAACAGTATAACATTAATTGACATAGTCCTAAAGTAAGCTCTACTTGGTAGGTAATAGGACAATTTGAAAAACAAGGAAAATATTTATATAGAGAAGATCATAGTTAAATACATTTTAAATATCGTCTCAGGAACAAATACTCGCCATCATTCGATAAATATTTGCCCATCCCGGAAATCGAACCCGAGGCCGCTAGGTTCATAAGCGTATATTCAACGATTTTCTAGTTTTTTAAAGTAATTAATTGAAATTTTCGTTAACTTACTAACACCTGCTGTTACCACCAGCACCCTATTGCGTGAATGCACACTGAACAACAACAACCATAGAATAAGACCTGTATATAATTATGTACCCACCTGTGTTGAACAAATAAATATACTATGAACTATGAACTGTTAAAATCTGTCACCTGGCAGCTTGTATGAATCCTAGTGATGTTAAAACTTATTAACTTTGCAATGCAATGTAATACCGAATAGTCATCTGTCACTTATCTAAGGTGGTAAAATAGGCGGCAGGGAAAAACCCTACTACTTAATAAGCATTAGACAGTTAAGTCTACGCAGTTGTGATTTTAGTTTTGAAGGTAGTCTAGATGTTACTCTTTAGTAGCTGTACCCAATTATCGCTAGGGCCAAATATATTCTACAAGTTTTTAGTAAAAAAAAAAAACATGCCTTTGTTTACGAAAAAATGCTCATAGTGATATTAAAGATATACAAGAGACAATAAATATTCTGTACAATTTCATTGCATTTGGTTAACAGTTAAGTATCATGCAGTAGGTAGGTAATTTGTGAATAAGGCCGCTTCCTGACTTGTCGGTATGCGCAGTAAAACACGGAATCGGTAAGCGTTGCTAAGCAACTAGCGGCGTCTACCAATCAACGCACAGCGTTTATGCCGACAGTACGTTTTACTGCACGCATACCGCCAAGTGAGGAAGCGGCCTAAGGTACACCAAGTGATATAGTACCGATATCCCTAAGTTAAAAACTGAATAGATCGTGCTTAATAAAGTTTTGTTTCAGCACCCGACAATCAAAAAAAACAATTCCGATACTTCCAATACTACGATAGTACTCGTAGGTACTATCGTAGTATTTAATGAGAGTGGTTAAAGTTCGCGGTCAATACGTAATCATAAATTGTTTACATATGCCTAACTAGCTAAAATTTCGCTAAGCGACACCGTAAGATAAACGAGAAATATCACATGCGAAAAATATTAAGCCAAAATACCGTTTTGCTTGTTGGCTCCATTCGATGTCATTTCATAAGTTTCGTGTTTGTCGAATCGTTTTCAAACACTGTGTTCAATTGGTAAATAATACGAGTATCCTCGAACTGATATCCAATACTGACGATTTGAAGTACCTAGGTATGTTTCTATTTTAAACAAACCAATGCTTTTTTTTTATTACGAAATAGCTGCTGCCCGCGACTCCATCCGCGCAGAAAAATAAAACATAGGTAGCCTATGTTACCCTTTCATTGATATTGTTTGCTTTGCAAAACTGGCCAAACCCGACCAAACCAAGTCTTAAAAGTGAACCATTCCTGCATTCGATGATCGAAAGTGAGACTGCCAGATGTTTCCGGGAACTGCCTTACTTGCTTTTCTTATCGTTCTCTTTTTTTAGGGTGAACATTAAGGGACAATATTGAAACTCAAAGCACAGACGAACAGGCGGGTAGTTAGTAAAAGTCAAACTACCGACGACATTTACATACATAACGCACATTCGGTAGGACAAGGGCACAAGTGCCCCTATAATCATTATAGTACATTGTGCCTTTGTTTTACCGAAGGTGCGTAAGTTCACTAAGTTTATTATACTTCGACCCGCCCGGTGCCCTGTACGTCTAGCCAAGATGTAAACGCTGCGTCCATTTCTGTTTTATATAGAGTTGACAGAAGCGGTTGACATAATTGTTATCAGCTTGCGTCAATTCTATATATTACGTCGAGTTTCGAAAATCGCTAACTGATCATTATGGGTGTCCTTCAGAATCCCTGACAACGTTTGTCCCAACACATTGTTTGACCGAAACTGAACCGAAACTGCTTTTCAGATGAGTCAGGCAACTTTTGAAATATTCCAATTATATCTGAGGTTCGGTTAGGTTAGGGTTGTATTAACTAAAAAGTTCTAAAATTTAAGCGGAAATGACTTTAGGATAAATAAAATTTCAGACAAATCCTAAAATTATGCATCTTGACGTGGCCCTACTAGTATACTTGGCTAGTAATTGATTATGGAAACCCGTCATAATTCACGCAGTATTTTCTGAGATTAGCACAATCCGTGCCGTGTGGTTGCCGGCAGAATAGAATAGTACCACTCCATACCTTCCTGTGGAAGTCGTAAGAGACGACTAAGGGATTAAAGGCTTGTAGTATTTTTAGGCGATGGGCTTGCTACCTGTCACTAATATACACATGATATACATCTTAGCCTGTATGTGCAAAATGTGGTTACAGAATTAACAACTGGCTGTTAAAGTTGTTGGTAATTCTGTAGCTCTGCCTACCCCACTCTGGGATGAAGGCGTGACGGTATGTATGTATGTATGTATGTAGCACAATCCGTAGTTCAGCCTTACCCTACTTAGTTTCTCTGTAACAACTTTAGAGTGAAAACAGAACAGCTGAACGTTAGAAATGAAGCGTTCAAGAGTTACGTAATCGAAGAAAGCACTGAACCGTACGCAGCTTTAAGGCACGTATTTTGTACGTACACTGTCTGCGAGATCACATCATTTAATAATAAAATAACTTGAGCCGCATCGCTTAACAAAACGCCCGCTTTAAATGGAAATCAGAATCAACACAATCTGCATGTATATGTGTATACATACGTAGTTTCACAGTGATCTATGTGTTATAACATCAAATTTGCGGTTTGTGAATATAAAGTTGCTTACGAAAGAGTTACGTGTTATAAATTAAGGCTAAAATATGTAATAGGCACTTTCCTATACAGAAGTAGTTTAAGCTATTGTATTATTTAAAAAATACCTGATTATAGCGTTGCGGGAACATCGTGCATCAGAAACGAGCATAAACGTGATCGATCAATCAAATGTACAGTTATGTTGCTTCTAAATGAGGTTATGTTTAAAATATTTCGGAATATTCGATCTTACAATGGTTGCACTGAATTCAGAAATTGCGGGATAGATAAAATTTACAATTTGAGTCAGGAGTTCTTTTAAGATAGGTAATAGGTACCTACTATGTTACTTAAGAAGAATTATTATTTTTTGTTCAATCTTTCGATTGGCATCATAAAAATGGGGTTGATGTTTTTCACATTTAAGTCGGTTCGATTCCTGACGAAGCAAATAATTTTTAGAATATTTTCAAATGCAGTTATTAACTTTTAAATATTTTTTTCACTAAAATATCCTATCTACGATATTTAAGGTACTTTCCCGTCATATCCCATAGTCTTGTAATGATTTCGTAATATACGAACTGGATTTATATGAAACTTCATTATTAAAAATGTGCCATCCATATTTTTCAGATTTGTCGGTATTATGTGTTACGCCTTGTAATCCTATAAATAGACCAGGATTACAGTACCCTTACTAGTGCGCGATCCTTTAAGTTTGTTTGTATAAATACAGCCGCTCGTTTAATATGTAAAGAAGCTTAAGTAAAATAACACCGTCAGTCGACTTCATTTAAGAAAATTAAACAAACGACTATGTAAAATATACTAGAAAACAATATATGTAAGTAATTTACGTAAACCGATGAGTACACCAGTAATATTCTCTATCTCTATTTCTAACTTTCTAACTCATTAATGTTTGGACTTGATTTTAGTATTGTTTTATCTTAGGTTATAATTTTAGATGATTATATTTGAACGGTGTATGAACGGTGTCGTTACTACATTTTTATTCGATCGATCATTATCTATACCCAATGATTCAATTGGATATCCTATGTTTTATTTTAATTCGTATATAATTCGAATGATAAATATCAGTTCAGAGATGACGAGTTAAATGTAGGTTACTGTATTAAAGTGGTAAACAAAACATAAGTTAGAAAGTCCTTGGTCTGTGATATAACGTGGCGGAAATGTTCTGATCCGTGCGGATCTACACGTAACACCACACGTTACATTATGTTCAACATTATGCGCCGGAGTGTTGCCGTCATCGCAGCATAATGCTTTGGAAGTAATTAGTATTTTAAATATATGTACCAATCGCTATTCAATAAGAAAATAAAAAATGTATACTGAATAGTTGCAAACTTGCAATTATTGATTAATACGTGATCACCAACTAGACATTATTCATTTAAAATCCATTGTACCTACGATGAATACTTTTCAGCTGTTTAATTCCGTCATTCACAAAGGGTTTCTAGAAGGATACCAATACTCGGATGAAGCTTTCTCATTAAAATCGAGCATATGAGTATTCACGGGTCCCTGCGGAGATGGAAAGAATCTTATCTCAAAAATCGGTCATCGCGGTTATAAATCTCGTGTTATTGACATTCCTACAGGAGTACCACAAGGATCGCACTTGGGACCCGTTTCGTTTTAATTTATGTCGACGACCTAGCGAAAATGTTGGTACAGAAGCTGGTGACAATCTTGAATAGCAGCAAATGCTATAAACAATATTTTTCTAGAAAAAAGAACTTGACACCTGCCGATTCTCAAGGCTACAATGTTAGCAGAGGTAACTTATATTCGTGACCAGGTAGTGCTGATTGATAGCTCTTTAAAGTTCAGAGAAAACATAGACAACTTATTTAAAATAGCTTTAAATTTTCAAGATTTGTAATTAGGCAGGTGAAATTGGTGGCAAAAAAAAAACGGTCTACGAGTACAAAAGGAAAACTGTACAGATATGTAGCGTAGTCTAAAGCTTTAAATTGTAAAACTGTATCGTTATACCATCAGTATTTAGACCAATAACAAAAAACCTGAACAAGGCAAAGATCATATCCCAAAACCCATGTAGTACTTACCAACTCCCGTAGTAATTGGGGAGGCCTGTGTCCAGCAGTAGGTACACTTTTTCGGCTGGAATGATAGTGGTTAACAATTGCAATATCATCTCAGTTTGCGAGTTGCTAACTAGTTACATTGCATTTCACTTGCACTTACACGTAACTTGGTTGTATTGTTTACAATGTACGAATTGAATGATTAGTTGTCATAACTTTTTAAAACATTGTACAATAGGGCGATATTGCATCAAATTTAAAAACAAGAGTAAACGCTACTACAAATTTGTATCTGCGATTGCTCAATAAAATTACAAATTTGGACGGTCTTCCTAGAACTTAACTTCCCATACTTAGTACCAATTTCACCATAGGTAGGTACCTACGATGTTAAATGTTAATCAATGTTAATCGACTGTAAGTTCATGCATTTTGACTGCTGTTAACACTCTAATCGTTAGTTAATTTGTGATGAAATTCGACTTTAAGCTGTGTTTCTAACAGCTGTGCTAGGTAACTATTCAGTGGGCTAGGAAAATATCCATCAAACTTAATTGATCAGGCTTCGCACAATGCAGATGTGTTTTTTCCCTCGCGCACCGCTTTGCTTCCTTACACCGCCTAAGTTGAGTCCCTGGAAATTAAATCGTCTTGCTCTAATCGATATATTACACGCTTCCCTCTACAATACCCATCGTCAAGTTGTGCAGCTTCCTTCGTCAATAGGAAATAACAAACAGTGATACAGAAACTGGCTCGCTTAGACACTGTTGAATAGATGCCGTGGAGGCCCACAGAAGACCCATAGTACCGATAAGGTTAACGATTTCCACAAACTACGTTTTATATTTTTATTTACATAAGTGGCCAACATGATAGATAGCTAACGTGAATCCTATAAAATTTGTCAGTTTTCTGCTAGCGTTAACGATATGCATCATGTCAAGCTGTTCTTTTCTGCTGGAACAGATCAGCTCGGCGGGAGGCTTCCGCGTCTAACGTTGTACCGTCGTAACTGTTGACAGTAAAACGGGTTCGTCCCCGTCCTCGGCTCCGATTGCAGCGCCGATTGATTTATCTGCCGCGCCCAAATGTATTCGTCGTTCGCTCGCTGTCAGCGACGCCTGAAATATCACACAGATTCCAAGCTGAACCGCCGATGGCTCATTTCGACGATTTGTCGCCTTAAAGATACAGTAGACGGCTTTTTTTATATCACATGGGAAGAATACAAAAATATTAAAATAACATCCATGCCATGGTTTTAAAACTTTTTTGTTTAATTCTCGAGGGTATAAAAAATATTTTCTTTATAACTGTCACTAAAATCTAACTTGGAGAGAATTAGTATTTGAACAAAACAGATTCGTATTTATAACTATGTAGAGCAGGTCTTAAGTGAACGACGTTTAATAAATCATCTTTGTGACAGGGTTATCAGGTGATATACATACAAAATAAGTTGAAAAAAAAAATTGGCCATGAGGGCTGGCTGTAGAAACCTAGTTATACATTTAAGAAACATGCTTATCTCAACCACTACAAAGAAATAAAACAAAAGTAATTACATGTTCGTATTTTTTTTACCTCATATTAATGCAACATACTTGTACGTACATGGATATCACAAATGCTGTAAATAAATTAAAAAAATTGTAATTGAACTACTAAACGAGGTTCGCGGTTTCCTTTAGAGTGGTTTTTTTTTTAATACCGTTCTGTCATAATCATAAAGTACTTACAAAAAAAAGGCTTAACGCCAAAGCAAATTTTTGAAGATATTTGCCAGACTTTAGGAGAATCCGCTCCTTCAAACGCCACTGTAGATGGGTAGGAGATTTTAAACGGGGCAGAGAACACTTGAATATGAACCTAGTTGTGGTAAACCAATAACGGCTTCTACAGATAAAAATTACAGTAAAATACTAGATATGGTTATGAATGACAGGCGGTTGAAAGTTGTAAAGATAGCGGAGACAATTGGCTTTTCCTATGAGCGAGTACAAAACATAATCGTCTTCTTGGTTTTTCTAAGGTCTCTGCAAGGTGGGTACCTAGACTGCTTTCAGCTGAAACTAAGCGCTCCCACCATACAGTGTCACAGGATTGTTTGGATCAGGTTCAATGCGACCCACAAGATTTTCTTTGTGTTTCATAACTATGGACGAGATTCGGGTCCACCACAATACACTGGAGTCAAAAGCGCAATCCAAACAATGGAAAAGGTCGGGGTCTCCACCCCCTAAACAAAGTAAGGCTATTTTATCAGCGAAGAAGGTAATGGCTTCAGTTTTTTGGAATTGCATAGATGTCATCATGGTTGATTATCTCGAAAAGGGTAAAACCATAATACTGATTACTATTGCACCCTGCGTGAAGAAAGCGAAACGGAAAGACTTGGTATGATCTCTCTAAAAAAGTGATGATCCACCAAGACAATACTTCGGTCCATACTGCAGCGAAATCTATCGCAAAAAAGTATACATGTGGGTTTGAACTGCTGCCGCATCCACCGTATTCGCCGTACTTGGGCCCCTCTGATTAACATATTTACCTGAACTTAAAAAAATACTTAGCAAATAAATAAAATTGTTATAAAAACTCAAGTCTTTATTATAAAGGTTAGGCTTATAACTTTTCAATTCACCCTCGTACCTAGGTATGTTCCAGTACCAGTATTAGTGACAGGTCGCAAGCCCATCGTGCAACCTACTTTCCGATTTCCGATGTCTGAAATCAAACAGTACGATACGTACGATTATTGTATCTTTACAAGAAATGAAGAAGAAACAGTATTCCTTGAGCATTCCACGCCATAGATTTTAGCATATAAAATTGTATACGTTTCAAATCTCTCTTGTTATTTTATCTCGAGTAGTGGTTCTAGAATGTGCATGAAATGTGAACCTGATGACAAATAAAAGTAATTTTTGTCAGGGTCCACGTGTACTAAAGGGGGCACAACTAAAAATTTCCTGTAGTACCCGCTTCTTTGTCTAATCCATGGGCAGTGGATACCAAGACTTAAAAAAAATTGACAACTAGGTAGGTAATTAAGGTTGGTTGTGTTCGCAAGATACCTAACAATCCTTGCTTCGCTCGTCGTCGTACTTAACAGAGACTATGGAATTGTCCTACTACTTTAATTATTTCGAAGTCCCAGCTCCATACAAATGTGCCTTCAAAATTGTTTTTGTATCCCTGTACTATTTTTGTTTTAATACTAAAAGGTGTGTTGTTGTGCGCAGGCGCAGGCGGCGGGTGGCGGGAGGCACCGAGATGAGCTGCGGGCAGGCGCCGGCGCCGGGCCCGCCGTTGTCCGCCGCCGAGGCGCTCTCGACGCTGCTGTGGCAGCCCTACGACTGCCGCTCGCCGCCCCTCGCGCGCTCCCGCACCGACGGCGCGCTCGCCGCGAGAGGGGGCCAGTCGCCCGGCGGCGTCCGACATGCGCGCGCGCCACGTTCCGACCCCCACGCGATGCGCCTGCCCGTACCGGCCGAGGCGGTCTCGGTGCGTGTCCCGGCCGACGACCGGAACGTGTCCAGTGTGATAGTGCAAGTGCAAGATGCCCCCGTCAGTTGTAACGTAAACAGTGCCGTGCAGACGGAGCGCGAGAGGAGTGTGGCCAGCGCGGAGTGTCAGACAGAGGAACCACGGCGGCGCCGCGCAAGGCGCGCGCGCGCCCCGCGCCCGCCCGAGCCGGAGAGTGTGCCTCCGCCGCCCTACAGCACACTGCCGCTGCCACCGCTGCCGGCGCACCCGCTGCCGCTGCCGCTGCCGCCGGCACACTCGCTGCCGGCACACCAGCTGCCCGGGCCCGTGCCGCCCGCGCCCATCATAACGCCGCATCCGCCCGCGCATCGGTTCCCCTTTCAGCCCATCCCTCTCAGGTGCGAAAAACTAGCTTTCACAAGTTACATTTACTCTATACTAAGTTAACAAGTACTATTATTATGATTCTCAAGTACCTATAGAGTGAGAGGAACCTTCCCTGAACCAAACCAAAACAACTGATGTTGACAGCACTCGTTTTTCATATACCTACCTGCTTAGCCTATGTGTATAATAAAGTTACTTATGTAGGTACTATCGGTTAGTGTGGTTTAATGTTGTATATGTATACAAAACGAGACGTTCCGCTCGGATTTTTATCACAATAAATCTTGTCCGTCTAGCCGCAATTCAAGGCTGATATCATTAAACAAAGGTATTCAACACCATCGCAGCCTTCAGACTGCGTTTATAGTTAACATGCGGCTGTCGCACTGTTCATTAGTCGGTCAGGTTGAACTGACTTTGGAGAAAGGCGGTCTCGCGTGTATACAAAGCCGGAACAAAGATCGAGATAGAGTAGGTACATACGACATGAATGCAACATAAATCCTCCCGTAACCGTAGCGTCGCGTCTTCGCGCCGTTCGTTGAAGTCTTTTGTTGACGCTCGCTGCGTCGTAACAATTGCGCCAAAATGGCCCGAACGTTCGCTCCACATGCGTCGATTGGTCACGGGCCGAGTTGTGTAACTCATTTTGTCAAGCCTCAATGTTGTGTGAAATATTTATTATTATATTTATGAGGCAGTATTTTTGCTTTTGCACATTCAGACGATTTAGATTCGACACTATCTAAAGGATATACTTACATTATTTAATTATTGGTTCATCAATCTCTGTCTCGAACAAATCATGCTTTGAAAACAGCGAATAAGTGAGTTAGTGATGTACCTACCTAAGTACGAGTAGTTTATTGCTCATGGGACGTGGAATAGGCCGTTCTTGTCCTTAGCCACTCTTATTAGTAAGTCTACCCAGAGCGTTAGTAAAAACAATGAGAAAGTAGATTGAATCAAATACTAAGTTAAAAACAAAAAGCAAATAAACTAACTAACTATCATTATTAGTTATTACTAACCATCATTATTACTTAGGTACTTAAAGACAATGATAATAATTAAGCAGCTGGTAATCTATAGACTATAGATAATCGAATCTGAACTATTCTGAACTGAACAAATAAAGAGTAATTGCAATCTGTTAATTGGGTGCTTATAGAACTAGTATAGCGGGTACCTATGCAGGTATACATGTCTGTGGTGCGCGCGTACATTGTGTTGGTTAATTTAGTTAGTGTAGGTTGTGCAGGAACTGGTTTGGTCGAGCACATGGTGGAAAGCGGCGGGATGTAGGCTGCGCGGAGGAGGGATATAATGTAACTAGGTACAGCGGTGTATCTAGGTACATATATTACTAATGAAGGTACAAGTGGTAACGTTTAAGAGAAGGTAGAGGCCACTTTGAAGTTGTTCACGGGTCGGTTTCCGAATAAGACAAAGGTAACAAGTGTCTACTTGTCGGTTGACAAATAGTTACCTAGTCTGTTGTTCCGGAACTAACGGAACTGTTAGTGATTCCCTGTTAAACGTTACCACTTACCACTTACCAGTAGGTATATGTATACCTAGTAATTTTTACGTAAAGAGAGTGCTGACCGCAAGGTCGTCTGAGTCTCCATGTCAAACATAAAAAGTGGTTCTTAATTTTCTCTTTAGCATCTTAATACCTGATCAGAAACTGCAAACTAGATTAGTTTTTTTAATGTAAAATTTACGCGTCCTCCTGAACATATTGCTTGATTATTTCTTCACTAACGTGTAAATTTTAAAGGTTTTTAATACGTAATTAATAAACAAAAAATATGCTCAGCTTGCTTACATGAGAGTTTGTTTAAATTAAAGTCCTCAGGGGGTGGGAATCCTTCTTGCAGGCAACTGACTCATGCAATGAAATAAGTAAAGGGATGAATAAATGAAAGTTATACAATATAAAATATAACACACGTATTTCTCTACTTCACTTTGAAAACAACCGCGAGGGCCAGTAAGATCACCTGGTTGGATCCCCTACCTATTAATTTTGTACGTAGGGGATCCTACCAGGTGATCTTACTGGCCATCGCGAAAACAACTGCCTCCTTCTTCACATCACACCTCATACATGTGTTTCCTTAATTGTAGAAACAGCGAAGCTGCTTTAAGGTTTTAAATGAAACGAACACCCTACTGTCTATGAAAATTGTTAATTACTGTTTTGTTTTTAAAACAAAGCTCAAATTTAGTAAGATTGAGATTAATATTGCATTTGAGCTTTGAGATAAACTTGTTGTTCAAATAAACTCCAGAATTTGATTAAAATCTATATTGAGGATCCAATTATTTGTCTGCTCGAGTCTCTGAAATAAAAGGAGTTAATATTAGTATTGAGAGTTTAAAGTCAATGGCCGTCAGGAACGAGACTACTTGAGAAGTACCTATAATCAAACACGCACTTATAGTGTGAAGTGGTTTGTTACAAGTCGATCTGGTTAGTTATAGATACTGTACGGTCGCCATCTAATGTATCGGATATATTTTTTATATGATGTGGTAAATGTGGTAATAAATCATTTTTCTGTCTTTCTAATAGAGTGCTTAACAATATCTGAACTCATTCTATATGATTGTTACAAACGTTACTAACGTTCACTAACATGTTTCAAGGCACACGTAACTTAGGGCTTATAATAGCAGTGAAAATCCCACTGCATGATTTTTCATCATTATCAAACTGTATCTCACTCTTTAACCACTTTTCGCTAATACCGCTACTAACTAGAACGGTTCCGAACCCCTAAGATGATGGTACTTAGTCCGTATCTACTCTGCAACTTATATTTATAACTAGTTTCTACCCGCGACTTCGTCCGCGGAGATTTAAACTGTCGTTACGAGTAATCCCTCTGGGACTTTTTAATTTTCCGGAATGAAAAGTAGTCTATTTGTTAAACCAGGGTATAAGAGCTATCTCTAAAATTCATTCAAATCCATCCAGCCATTGCCGCGTGAAGTAACAACTAACTCATACAATTTCCTATTTATAATATTAGTAGGATAAGTAGTACTCGGGCTCCTTTGAATATTGGTGACATCATACAATACAATACAATACAATACAAAACACTTTATTGTACACCAAACAATAACATTACAGAGATACAGCATTATTAAAAACAACACAGGTAAACAACAGGCGGTCTTATCGCTGATTAGCGATCTCTTCCAGACAACCTTACTAGGGATAAGGTGTCAAATTAAAATATCATTCTGCCCTTTATTCTTAACCCATATTGGAGCAAGTACGCTCTAAATAAAAAGAAGGCCTTAATATAGGGAATAATTGTAACAACTTTAAAATTCGTCGCGTGAGAATTCCAGACTGAGAGGTAAACAGCGATGTCCTCCAAACGATATTATTTACCATATCGTCGGCTTAGTGCAAGAAGTCACTAATGGCATAAAATCACTAAGTACAGGTACAAGCACAGGCGGATTCGCCGCGACTTACTCTTTCTAACGCACGGATCCATTTTTTTTTACATTTTATAATTTCGATGTTACAGCCATGACATTAAGTCATTAACTTAACTTTTTGCCTTATTGATTTGATGTAAATTGGTTTTAGACCATTACTAACTTTAAACAAAACAAATTTGTTATTTTTTATCTTTTTATTTTGTTTAAATATTCACTTTTGTTACTTATCAACTTTAAAAAATAAAACAACATGAATAAAGCTATGAAAGTATTTGAGCTAGAATTCATTATATGCATATATTTACTTTTAGCAAACCGTAAAACAAAAATAAAAGTTATTATCATGCTTTAATGATTTTTAACAAAATGAGCATTGGATGCACATTACCACTTTTACTTTAGTATAAAATAACTAAAGCACTTTATAAAGTTTAAAAAAACTAGGAGACAGCATTAATGGCAATCAAAATGATTTTTTAAAGTAATTAATGATATTTATCGATTTTTGTTATGTCCAAAGACATGTAATTCACGTGATTAAATTATGGTTAGTGACTTTTGGCAAATAACTTGTATGAATTTGAACACCTTTAGTGAAATATTCTTGCACAACAGTTCATATT
This sequence comes from Acleris laterana, assembly GCA_963966035.1. Lineage (NCBI taxonomy): Eukaryota > Metazoa > Arthropoda > Insecta > Lepidoptera > Tortricidae > Acleris > Acleris laterana. Next base: position 9,443,842 of record OZ014445.1, on the reverse strand, counting down.
TCAACTCATTTATACCTACGAGTACGTCTTGCTCTCGCGGTAACGGGGGTTCAGCCACCGCGATCGAAGTCATACCGTTGCGGCTGCGACCGGGGATGGACGTTACGCGAGAAGTTAGTGATTTCTTACAAAATGAAGCGAAATGGTATTAAATTTAAGGCAGGACGAGGATCTTTGATGTTAGAAAAGATTCTAAATAAGGAGAATGAAGATCACAGCGTAACTACCTTTGTCATTTATTTATAATAAGATACGTGCAAATTACTTTATGCTGTTAAGTTGTAGGTAAGTAGGTAAGTATTTCATTTGCGAAATACCAATTTTGTCCTTAGGGCGAGATTTTGTATAGGTACCTAGGTTTTGTTTTTGACTTTTTGACTGATAAGATCAGTGATATTGACGATAATGAGTTGGAAACAAAAACACTCAAAAAAATTAAAACAACAAGATGGCACAAAAAAAATGAAAAGTCTTACGACCGAAACAAGCAAAAAAATTGTGATTTACCGTACAAAAATTATAAAAAAAAGTTATTGCCAGGAAAAGCCCCCAAGCCGGGAGGTTGTCAATGCAAGCTTAACTGCCCACTAAATTTCAGCGAAGAAAAACTTAAAAAAAATTGTCAAACATATTGTTGCTTAAAAGACTACTGTCGTCAAAAGGATTTTATACTCGCGAACATATCAGTAAATCCTCCACAAAGGTGTTACGTAAAAGCAGTTAGAAAACGAACCATGTCACGTTCGTATTTTTTTTTCTAATGATGAAGGTAAAATCAAGGTATGTGAAAAGTTTTTTAAAAGTACCCTCTGTATTTCAAACGGCCCTATAAACAATGCATTTTCCAAGGTTGGCAGTTCTGGTCTTTTTGAAGGAGAAGACCAAGGTGGTAAGCATGTTGCTCACAATAAAACCAAACAAGACGATATACATTTTATAAAACAACACATCGAATCATTCCCTACAATGGAATCGCACTATTGCCGAAAAACATCGTCAAAACTCTATTTAGATGGCACGCTATCTATTTCAAGAATGTACGAACTTTATACAGAGGAATGCAAAAAAGCGTCTCGGACTTCTGTTACTATTAACGTGTACAGAAATGTATATGGAACTGAATATAATTTGGATTTTCACAAACCAAAATAAGACCAATGTCTAACATGTCATAAGTATAACAGTATCAAAAATACAAACGGACCCGATCTTGAATCTTGGAAACAAAAATATGACTTACACATTTCACTAAAAGAACAAAGTCGAGAAGCCAAAGAATTGGACAAAATTCGTGCTAATGAAGATGAAAGCTTTAATTCAATAACCTTAGATTTACAAAAGGTACTTCATATCCCAAATGGAACTGTTTCTATTCTTTATTACCTACGCAAATTGAATGTGTACAATGCTACCATTTATGAAGCTCGCACTCCCAATGACGGCTTTTGATACCTCTGGTCTGAGCTGGATGGCAAAAAAGGAAGCGATGAGGTGGGTACGGCTTTGTATCTATGAATAAAACGTCTTCCATCTACTGTAAAAGAGATTTCCATATTCACTGACACCTGTGGAGACCAAAATCGTAATCAATTCCTTTTAAGCCTGCAGTTGTATTTAGTTCAGACAACTCATCTCGAGGTAATAGAACATATTTATTTAGAGTCTGGTCATACACATATGGAGGTAGATAGCATGCACAGTGCGATTGAGAACCAATTGCGTTTAATGCCAGTGTACTCAATGATAGACTTCTGTAATGTTATTCGATTAGCAAGATCAAACAGAAAAAATAAGAAAAATAAAACCCTGAAAAAACCGTACGAACCGATAGTTATGAATCACACAGATATTTTAAACCTATACGACTTGAGTGATAACTTGATGCAGAATCGATCGATTGATGTCAATGGAGAAAAACTGCGATGGCTTAAAGTGAAATCTTTTCGACTAGAGAAAAAAAGGCCGAATGTTGTTTTACAGATACGATTTCAAATCTGAGTATAAAGAATTTCACGTATTAAAAAGTAATACATCCCTATCTATGGCCCCAATAAAACAACTGCGAAAACGTAAGCTTGAAAAACCCATACAGGGTTTCAATTATAACACTTACATTTTGAGAAAAGCTTACAACCAAAAACTGCCAATCACTCTAGCTAAAAAAAGACTTACTAAAAATGTGCAATGAAAAAATTATACCCGCGGAACTTCACCACTGGTACCAGAACTTGCCAGCTAAAGAAAGTCGTGATTATGTACCTGAAGAAATGTCTTCAAACTCAGAAGACGAAGAGTAAAAAAGATGGATGACTAGGTTTTTTAACTCTTTTTCGTACATACTTACAGTATTAGTTCAAAATCAAAGGCTGATCTTTTTATTTTAATACTTTTAGAAGTTTTTATGTTTTATTACAGTAAGTAAGTAGTGCTTGCTGTGAGAGTCTGGGATTATAATATAATATTAAGTTCCACTATAAAAAAAAAACATTTTTTAGTTATTTTAGTTTGGAGTTACAAATAACGCCATTTTGAGAATTTTATGTTATTATTGTGGTTTTGTTGAGTTTATATCTGTGAAGTAGAGTTTTTAAAACTGTTTATGCGTTGTTAATTAGTAAATAATGTTCATAAAGTTTCTAAGGTAATAATTAAGACTGATGAAACCAAATTCCTCGTTTAAAACTGTGTTTCTCGAATTCTCGATTTAATTGTGATTAAAATAAAAAATAACTAATTGTAAGTTCCCTTAAAGCGAGAAAGACAAAAAGTCACTAACTACATATTTAGGCTTTTAAAAAAAATATTTGTAATTATTGTACAAAGTTTTTAATTGGTTTTGATACTAAATATATTTAGCTAACCACTTGTGTTTAATTTTTAAATCTAGACCCGAACCTACAACAATAATGTTCATTTGACTAAGTCAAAACTTTGGGCCCGTTTTTCTCTGACTTGACTTTTTGTGGGTTAATGACTTCTTGCACTAAGCCGACGATATTGTCTGTAGAGCTAGTCAAGTACGCTATAAAAAAAAATTATATAAATAATGCATGATTAGCCGCTTTAAAATTGTTCGCGAGGGAATTCCAGATTGAGCGGTAAACAGCGATGTCCTCCAAACGGTTGTCGGTCAATATCACGTTCGCGAAACGCACCCGCGCCGGCGCCGGTGAGAAGTGGGCTGCGCGTCCGCAAACGATTGTCATATTTCTAGATCACCACTAAATCGTGGTTCTCCTCTCTTTCACATACCATTCATTGTTATTAAACAAAACCACATTTATCGTTCAGTCGAGATTAAAAATATACTCACACTTTACGACCGCAATGTACCAAGATGAAGTGCTTACAGAGGGTTTTTTTAACAATACCTACATATTTACGAACTTGAATATTTGACATCATTTTTAATGACAAGTGCATATCACATAAAATGTTGGGTTTAGTATTTCGATTGATTTCATAAATTTACTTACTATCTTCATGAAAATGTAACTACCAACGTCCATTCGGTAATATGCATATGCCCTATCACCACCAAAACAAATATATAGGTACCTACGTTACTTATTACTTGTAATGTAAAAGTTATTTCTGCTATCTTTCGACCATCCATAACGTAAAAGCCGAAACACATTTGCATCCGATTCAACTTGTTTTCAACATAAAATTCTACGCCTTTCGCGCCCCCATTTGGCTGATGATACATTAAAAACGAGCCGGAGCCGCTCTCCCAGCGTAATACTCTCACAATCAATAGCTCGTATAAAACTCCGTTTTCCTTCGACCGAGTGATCATTCCATGCTAAAACGGAGTTCTATTCCCAGATTCCACACTTCCTTGAATGTTAAGCTTACAAATAAACATACACCTCGCGCGATTCTGGCTCCTCGCCAACATCCTAATGGCCCGGGACTTGCGCCAAACCCGCTAGAAAAAACTCTGTATTGGAAACTAAAGTAAGTAAACGAAAGTAGATTGACTTAATCGTTGTTATCAAACCTGTCAGACTTTACTTTTCAGACCAAATAGATTTAAACTTTCATCAAAAGTTTAACTTTGATAAGTATACCGTTTTGATACGGGAACATTTAATTTTCCACGTAAAAATAGATGATTTATTTCATAGTAGTTTACTGTTTCTGTGCATTTTGAATAGTTGCAAGTCTTGACTGGAGTCTTGGCTGAGCTAGTAGACAAGTCGAGCAGCCAATTACGGGCCGACTTCGACCGTCCTTGGCGATGCAATCCAATTTGAGAAAGCATTGTGCGTCTGTCCGCACCCACAACCTCGAAACCTTCACAGTAAATTAAAACTATTTCACTTGAAAGTTTACTGCATTATTGAAACTTTTAAAAGCGGCTACTAGTTATTTTAAAGTTTAAGTAAAAAAACGGTATCTACATGGCCATGAAATTTTGCGATTGCGCATGGTTAGCTACTTAGGTTTTATTTGGCACCTATTAGCACCATATGCCAATGACTAGTTGATTCAGTTGTTTGACCTTACGTTGCGCAAGCGGCGGCCGAGCACGCTCATAGAACACTGGCGCTAGTCGCTGCGGTCGTGCGTTGTGAAATCCTAGCGTAGATATTGTTTTGTTACAAATTGCTTGGGATTTTATATCCTACCACAATAGAAAATGATGCATTTTATGATACTATATTACGCTCTAATGCTAATGTTTAGAAACTGCATTGTGCGATGGATTACAACAGGCTTTTGTTGTACCTACGTAATTGAATTTGACCCTTGCATGGACTCAAAGTATCAAGTTTGTCAGAAATATTATTATAACCAATCACGGAACAACAATACCAAATAAGAAGGTGGTGGCGTATATATTTTGACGACACGAGTACTACAATGGCAGTCATGTTCATCATTTTGCTTTTGCTAAGTTAAGGAGTGACATTGACGATTTCTAACTGAGCACAAAACCGAGTTGTATACAAGCCACATGATAGTGTCGTGATCGCGGTCGCGCCGGTGAAAGTGCCGCGAATGTAGGTTCCTCTGGCGCGCTGACTCCGCGATTTGTCAACTCTAATCGAATTTCTATAGAAACCAAATAATCTTTGAACGTAATTGCAGTAATAACCGTGTATTGTATGCTTTGGATGAGTGAATTCATCGTTTATTTGCAGAAAGCAGGTGTTGATATTCATATTTCGAACTGTGCTCAATTTGTTGCACTAATTATTGTAATTTATTACTGAATTGCTTATAACTCTTTGTTATGATTTTACATTGAATTTTTTATCTATTCGTGAACATGATATACACCTAATTCTTTTTTATATTTTATAATGAACTGGTTTATTTATACAACATCATATTGACTGTTTCGCCGATATTTCCCCTTCATATTGAATATTTTGCAGATCAGACGCTCGTTCGACGTTCAAAGAATAAACAAATATTTTCTCGAAAAAATATATAATATAAAGAATAGGAATATTGAATGCGATTCGAACGATGATGGTCATACTCTTACATTATATATATGTGAACAGTCATCATTAGATGTACGTCTATACCTGGTTACCCTCAAAATCTTGTAAAAAAAGTGTACCTACCTAATAGTTGATGGAAGTTTTTTTTCCAAATCTTTGTCATCTTCGTCATCATCAAGTCGGCCGACGTATACTGCTGGACTTCCCCAAACATTTCCAAATTGTGGTCCTGTGTTATACTCGCATCCACCTGTTTCTTGCGACCCGTATCAGATCTTTACAAATAAAAATGTGGAGAATAAAATGAAAGTTTTAGACTAACGTAAAGTAATGACGGCCTCACTGGAGATACGTCAGTTTCATGGCTCATTTGGGTGTTCCGTGTCCACGGAGGGTGGGCAATGGCCACGCGATTCAATCATTTTCACTATTAAACTAATTCTATAGCCTAAACCGGTGTAGATTAAATGAACTGAGTTCAAGTGTTCAGAATTCTGGCACCCGGCAATGGCTCCAAGTTAAGAAGATGCGCGTCGCGTAATGTTGTCGGTTTAGTGATGTTTAGTGGTGATGATGCAGGAAATATCTTATTTGATTGTAAAATGTATAAATATACGTATTTTTATCTATTGTTCTATTTTAACGAACATTTTGCAATTTAGTAAAAGAAATTGCTAGGTTCATGAAATTTTGATAAGCATTAGGTACCTTTTAATTAAAAAAAACGTGGTACGTAGGTATATAGGCTAAGGAAATTAATAAATTTCATTTTTAAGAAGCCCTATTGTCTGCACATGCGTTTTACAATCATTATCTACCTGCTGCTCCAATTGAAGAATCTTTATATTTAGAAGCCAGTTCTTATTAAAGTAAGGTATCCACAAAAATATAGTGGAAGCAGACAAATAAACTCTTGCTTGAAAAGGGTGAATAATAGTTTATAATACATAAAAGAAAAAAATACTTACGTGGACAAATTATAAAGTGTACATACATACATACATACATAAACTCACGCCTTTATTTCCAGAGTGGGGTAGGCAGAGCTACAGAATTACCAACAACTCTAAAAACTTGTTAATAATTCTGTAACCACATTTTGCACTTTTAGGCTAAGATGTTTACCAGTGTATTAGTGACAGGTTGCAATTCTATTCTATTTCTACGATAATACCACGCTACTTACTATCATGTCCTGACAAGTTACAAAACATTTTAAATACTTACTACTATACTATAAATTAAATAACCCTTGCAGTTCACCCGCTCGTTTGCTTTGCTTTAATGGCGAGTCCTTTTGATAAAATTATTTTGTTCGCGCTCCCGCTCATTACGAATGATTCTTTCATTACACACTTAATTAGACTCGCAATTAAACAATGGGAAAATGAGACGGCAGCCTTTAATTACGCCGAAACTTATCTTCACCGACAATTTCCCCTACAATAACATAGCCAGATAAATTGTTACTAAGGGAAGTTTAAACGATTATTTTAATTTTGGGTTATTACCTATAGTACAAATAAACTTTAGTAGGTAAGTAATAATGGTTACATTAGAATTCATTATTAATATAGAAGAATAGAATAAATCGAAATAAATTGTTTTAAAAAGTGGATTAAAGGAACAGCGTTTGAATTGAAACCTTTTCTCATAATTGAGTTTATTGTCTATGTTTAAGTGTTACGTATGACAGAGCACATACACAATCGCACCAATGCAGTAATAATTACGTAACACCACGTCAACGGAATAAAGAAATACGATAGATGAGCGACGTAATGCAGCATATATTCCATTGTTGGCATTATTCGGTCCACAAATAGATAACGTTACACAATAGCGCATTAAACACTTTCGTTTACGTTAAGTGCTTTGTTAACAAAGAAACTTAAGGGATTGTGTCACGTATTCTTACCGATAGCAGTTAAAAGTGGGCTAGGTTGTGTTAACATTACGAAATTTTGACAACAACCTTGCGATTGTAGGACATACAAGTGATATCTTTCCACGCTATTTTCTATGGTCATTATGTAGATGACCGTCGCTCGCAGGCCTAATGATGGTTCGGCGTAGAATCACGCATCGTGTCAAAGTGTCAGCGTAATGGCTGAACTCTGAACCATAATTGTCATTTAGAAATCAAATGAAAATGTTGCGTGTTTGACGCCGTCCTTTTATTTTTATCGTGTTAACGTGAAAATACTCTCTCACTAAAAACGATAACACTGCATTCAACTAAGTTAAGTTGTTATAAGTTTAAGGTGTCGAGTTATCTTTGTAATTATGTCATGTTCTATGAATTCATTGATAAATAGGCGGCTACTCATATTTAAGTTTCTGTAAATGATAGTGTTAAATTGTATTGGTAGCGTTTGATAACGTTAGAATACATAGTGAAACGGATCCGGCTGTCTGACATTTCGTTCAGTGACCTCGCTGCGGCTGACCCACGTTCGTGCACTTTGCGTGCAACCTTATCTCCGCAGCTGTCTTAATTCTTATTTCTTTTAACATAATGACTGATTTTCTTTGGTTCTTTGCCGTAACTAAAGTTTTGAATGGGCTGTACCATGTACTGATTAGGCACAGTACGCTAGCAAATGATTTCTATGTTGAAATTCAATGTTTGCAGGCTTACTAAAACAATTTTCTACGCACCAATTAGGTATGTTTTCTTTTGTTTCTTTTTACTGAATTATGGTTATGTTAAACGAGTTTAAGCATACCTACTTATTTTAATGCATGAGGCAAGCACAGTCTGACTCCTGTTTCTTTGACGATCTGTAGGGGATTTGTATCTATCACGTTCAGTTCTAGTTTCGAGTTAATCGGATCAATGTCGTGACACATGAATTTAGGTGCATGTAGGAACATCTATTTGAACGATGTTTTAATATTTAAAACCACCTCAGTGCTAGGTATATAGCAAAAAATATAAATTTTCAGTCAAGAGAACCTAAACACAATGTACATTTGTTGTCAAGTAAGCAATAGTAAATGTGTAATGCAATTCATTAGGTACTAAACTGTCTAAATATTAAGTGCCAGGTGAGGTAAGGTTTCCATTCGAGATAAGATCGATGTTTAAACTAGGTATATCGATTAAACATTTAATAACGTTTTGATATTTAATTAATCTCTATTTATTTCGCATCAATTGAACTACGCTACTGAATAAAGAAAATAACATAACATAATAAAGCTATGGGTACAATACAAATCCAATGGCTTTCAACACTATAAATAAAAAAAGTTTCATATTTTCGTAAAATTCTACTTTGTTTTAACGTATATTAGGTACTTACTCATAATTGTTTCAGTCAATATAACGGTAAATAAGCGCAGCTGTAACTTTGAATGTTAAAGGCATGAGCGGTATCTCGACAGAACTCTATTGGCTTCTCGCAAATAAATCGTAAACGGGAAATAGTCGAGAGCTTCATAAAGCGGAACGAGTTCAAAAGACATTATTCAGCATCGAATCGAGGAATGGTTTTAAAAGCAGAATAAAACATGGCCGCCACTAGGTTCCGATCACTCATGAACAGATGTCGCGGAATCACGATCACTGTTGAGTAATGCATAAATTAAGTATAACGGTTAATCTTATTAGTTGCCTTAGTGCCTGAACAAAGGTAAGTAAGTCGCTAAGTAAAAAAAAACAAATGTACGTAGGTTTAATACTTTTGTATTTTGCACTTTCACTTGTTTGACTTTTACGCATGACAGTTCATAAATTGATCATTTTGATCAAGCACAAAAGCAGTTGAGTACCTACATATAGGTACTTACCTACATACATAAAAAATATTTATGAAAAATATTTTTTTTCTTTGGCGGCTGGCATCGATTTCATTAGTTCATAAATATGTAAAGTAAACTATACTTATAGGACATTTAAATGTTGATAACATACTTTTAAAGAGAAGTCATTTCTCTTAAAAAGTATGTTTATCGCTGCCTAGTACCCAGAGTACAAGATTGTCACTTGATATTTATTTATTGGCTAGCGACCCGTCCTCGCTTAGCTTCGGTTTAGTGTGATGTATAGCCTTATAGCCTTCCTTGACAAATCGGCTATCTAACACTGAAATAATTTTTCAAATCGGACCACTAGTTCCTGAGATTAGCGATTTCAGCAAACAAACAAACTCTTCAGCTTTATAATTATAATGTTCATTAATAATTAATAATAAGAAATAATCGGAGAATGCCAAGTTTTAATTCCACTTCGCCTTAAACCATATGTACCTGTGTGGTGCTGTGGGGTAAAGGCGACCGTACCGTCAACAATATAATAACGATATAGTTCGAATCAAAATAAAAAATGGGTAACTTCCTCTGAAATTAAATTTAAAAATAATTGCACTAAATGCCTGCAAAACTGATTTCAACGGCCTCAAATTAATCAATAAAAAAAAATTATATTGTCATGCCATGAAACGAAAGGTATTGAACAAATGCCTAATGAATTTCCTTTTATTCATTACATTAATGTATGTAAAGATACCCAAGGATTGGGTGATGGGTCAAAGTCAAACTTTATTTGTAGGTAAATTTATAGTTAACTTTTTGATTGCTCATTGGTTACAATATGTAGGAGTCATTTAGAAAATCCGTTAAAATAGTTTTTCGTGTCAATTACGAGTATTTCATATTGTTAACAATAGAAGAAAAAACTTCCAAATTTAATTAAAACTTCAATTACCGCAGTATGTGGGAATGGGAATAGGTAATTCGTTTTATGATTAATGTTGTGCACGAGGCGTCTATTGACGCGGAGCGGTTGCACAACTCTGTCCAACAGTTGTTTTGAACGTTTTCGACCCTTCGATTTATTAAAAGGGCGTCCGTGGTGACAGTTATTACCGTGGCTACCACGGCTGCATAATAATTCAGCGCTCTTTCTCGCCTTTAATAAAACTGCGCTCAAAAGCTTTTGCTGAAATGTATTCGCATTTTTCGTTTTCAGTATTGATTAAATTCGTAGAAAAAATAATACAGCGATCATGTTACGTGTGTGTTTTAATATTGACCTGCATATTCGTTATTTTTCGTATTTGATGATAAATAAATTACAATACTGCCTTTGTCACAAAGTCACATAATTAATTACTGTTATTTAAGTATGCGTAAGACGGGAATCCGACCTTTGACTCACATTATAAACTGACTGTCGATGTGTCATTGTATCCCTTATATTACTTGTTTTGTTTTTCTTTCCTGTATTGTTTTTATGGAGCTGCTTTAGCTACTTATTAGGTATTTCTCTCATTACACACTTGTGTTTATGACTTACTTTAAAATAGCAGTTTTTGATTAGAAAATGTCAACTGAAAAAAAACCTTGAAGGTACTTTCGTAGGGTCTTCGAAGAATAACGAGGTTATTTTTAGTGAACAAGAAAATTTAAACCACATGACACGTGCTAAAATGTCGTATTCAAATGATATCGTGTGAACGAACCAGCTTGTGCCCCATGAATCATGGAATCATTGTAATACTATCCTCTATAATAGAACATAATAGCGACGTCCGTCGAGTGATTTATGCTCATATTAATTGCGGGGTCCCAGGAGGGAATTGTTTGTAGGCTGTGTTGGAGGATTTCAATTTATTTCTATTGTTCCCGACGACTGGGGTTGTGTTACTTTGCGTTTATTCTGTAGTTAAACTGAATCGGACAAGAATTCACGTTTATTGTTTTGTATCATGTGCTGAAAAATAATTTTAGTCTTTCAAGTAAGGTTTTATAATAGGTACATATGAATGTGAATTAAGTTATCCAAAATCCACCAAGTGACCGAATACGTCAAAATATAGACTATTTATTGCAAATCAAATATCAAATGTCTTAATGCATTTGGAACATTGTTTGTAACCACGAGAGGTTCAATTCTCTTTTGACTATTTCAGTTGCAAATACGCCCTTTTGGCTTAAGGGGACAGTGCACCACCACAAATGTCGTATCGACTCGAGTTGCGTTAGTACGCGAACAGTTCAAATTAATTAACTTCTGTGTCCCCAATGAGGTGAAGTGTATTCAAGTTTAGAATTCAATTAACGAGTCAGTTAAACATTTACTGTTCTCAGATAGGTATCGACCGCGTCGTTAGACAAACAAATCAAGTGGAAAAACGTGATGTTTCCCGTGCCAGGATCTTGTTTTTGAACCTAGATTTACTCATAGCCTCATACTAGAAACTAGGACAGGTGTGTTTCAATCAATTGATTGCCGATAAACGAGTATTTAATAACAGTAAAATTTTATTTTATGCTTGAACATCTGTTTAAATTGTTCGTGGACTCTGCATTTAGTCATAAGTAAATTCAGACTAGCATTGCTGTTCTGTAATAGACCTATTGAGTTACAAAGCTAAATAAGTTCCACAGAATAAATCAATACAAACGGTACATGTGTGAGTAAAAGGTGTAGCAATCAATGCCACGCGTAGCCAGATATATGTTTCCACTACCCAAATACCCTCGCATATTTCATCCCACAGGATTTGTATCAACGGATAGTGGCGTGGACATCGGTCTTTTGTGTCGCCTCCCCTCGCGCGGGCGCTGTTAACTTTGAGCGAAGTCAACGACAATAAATTAAGCTAGGGATTCATTTTGTTTTTAAATATGCCAAGATTTTGTTCATTGAACTGTGCTGTACCCGTATAATAGTTATATCTAATACAATGCTTGAGCTTGACTGCTTTTCATAAATATTTTCAATTTATACCATATTCTATTTGCTTTTTCCACGTCAGAAAGGAAAACGGCGACGCATGTTTTCCTAAAGTCGTAACAAAGAACAAAGCACAAGCTTGTAAAAATATGAAGTGGTTTTGTTTTTGTTGCATATTAAGTATATTCTGTTTTTAAAGGCCTACCTGGGTGATGTAAAAGAAAAAGTGCGATCCATTAAAAACAGAGCCAAGTTTCTTCCCCTTTTGGGACGGATCTCCCGTGCACCGACATTTTCCGGGATTGTAGATGTGATCAAATCTTGTTAGGAACTGGGGGATCCAAATTTCCGCGACCGGAAATACGTTATAATTTATTTATCCACTCGACGAACCCTGAATCCATCCCTTAACAAGATCAGGTTCTGTTGAAATTGGAAGGTATTTAGAAGTAATTTATCAGGTATTTTTTAAGGTTTGATAAATCCACTGCAGATACTTACTTATTATATTTGACCTAATTTAACTGCTAGTTCTAGCTTAACTAACAGCACGGTTCGGTTAAAGTTTGTAAGTCGACTTAAGTTTCACTAAAGTGCTTTTTTTCTAAACTAGCTTTTGCTTTCGTCTTCGTCTATGTTTATAGCTATTTCCGCATGAACAGTGTATTTTTTCCGTCTAAAAGGTAGCGTGTTACTTTTCAGTCTTGCGACTACCTTTGTGCAGAAATCATTTTAATTCGTTGTAGGTACTGTTCTTTTGCGTAACCGAAACATAAACCAATAAGCATTTTTTCTACTGTTATTTTCAAATTCTTCGTACTACCTTGTTTTCATTCTACGTTAATCATGTATATATTGTACAATATTGGGAACGAAAAAAGTCTGTCTGGATGTAGCGTAAAATAACTTTTGATTCCCACTTTCTGCAGAGATTTTATCGGCTCTTAAACCTGGCACATTGTAGATATAAAACACCTTGGAAATAAAATGTTTGCAAAGTATAGTATAACACATCGAACGGTACGATATATTTATCTGTATGAGTTCATGTATTTGAATTGAGTAATAGCCGTAGTTATGGCCTGATGTTCCGATCCAGGTCTGTGAGATCAATAAATATAAGTAGGTATACCCGGAACCCTGTTTCAACGTTCTTAAGGGAATTAATTTTAAATACTCCGGTTACAATATACGTCTATGTATATATATGTAAATATGTGTGTAATATATTATGAAAGTTTATATTAGGATATTTGTTTAATATTTATTAATTTATCCTCGTCCTGCCCAGTGTTCTTAATAAAGGACCCATTCGATTTGGTAGTTTCTGCCCGGGAAATCAAATTTCATTTATAAAATTATCCTTTGTTGAGGACATTGGGCAGAAACCAGAAGTAGAAACAAAAATGCTTGGAGCTCTTTTTGCTACTTTTGGTGCAAACTTAGATTTTTCCAACCCCATGCATTGTCCTTACTCATCTACTTCAGGATTAGCTGGAAGAGATTCCATTTAGAGATAAGTTCGCCTTTGTACATTACTTTAATGACAATGTTGTAATATTTATATTCTTTGTGCACTAAAGAGTTTACATACATACACCGAAAATTCTAACGAAACGACTACTATGAGACACAACATTTTGTAAACAGTAAAATCACGTGGAGCTTGTAGAGCGGCCGGTAGAAAGTAGCTTACCTCTCGTGCCACTCTTCATTGAAGCACGCCGAACAGGTTACGTCGTACGCGCACAGCCATAGTCGCCGGCGCAGCCTCCCAGCGGGCGGCACTGGCCGCCGCACACACCCGCGCGTCGGTGCACGAGGACTCAGGTCAGCTCGGCGTCGGCGCATCATTTTTTCTTACCGGAACCGGTTTCTGTACTACGGGATGACTCAGGCTAAGTCTGGTGATACAAATGGTCCCTTTCAATTACACGAAATGTACCCAAATGAGATTTGCTTTGTGCACGTGACCGAAGTTGCATGGCATGTTTGCATCTAAAGTTTCTTCATTGTGCGAACTCGAACTCGATCTCGCTCGTTCTTTGTGTACGGTATACCAATTTAACATGTGTCAGTATAGAGGTTTGATTTATTGCATCGAACACGTGTGTGGTTGTAGAACGGTCGACGTTCGAAAAGGGATGCTTCTACCTGCTATAGAAATTGTGCCCTTCGCGCTGTATCCCTAATACGTATACAACAGGATCTGCGGAGGGAATTTGCTATTGATGCTGGGTTACGTAGCGTCGCGGTGCTGCATGCTTGATTAGTTCGCTTTATGTCCTCAATACGGTCAAATTATACCTTCCGTCCTTATAAATAAGCAGTCCGTACATTTATACCTTTTGAGGGTAACGCAACACATAAATATATCACAAATACTTACAAGTATGACGTATGTTAGACAACTCTTATTCATTATTAAAACTTAATCCTGTATATGTTTTAAGTATAAAATGTTTATAGCCATTTTTAGGGTTTTATATCTGTAACAAAGTTCTTATTTGGTCTTCTGTTGATTTTATATCATACCAACGATTATGTGCTTATTCTATTTTTCTTTCCTTTTAGGACAAATCCAATCTTCATGTTTAGCCAAAATATAACCACGAGTAATTAAATATTATGATTTCATAACTGAAGCAATGCAGTTTGAGCTACGTTATGATCGATAATTTATGTATTGCGTTTGTATAATGCATTACGTCTGCATTGTTCAAAACTATGTAAATACCGTTAACACGTTTATGTACCATGTACCTACCTGAGGGCATGAATATTAATCAACTATATCAAACAATGTTTTAACGTGTAACGTGCTTTATAAAATTAACACGTTCCTTTTTCAAATTTGTGTACCTAAGTTAATTTTATTGTCACTGTCCTAATAGTCATAACCTGACTCAGAATGCCGTGGTAGGTAAATGGGTTAAAAGCAGTAAGTTTAACATATCCCAGAATTCAAAGAGTAGGACAGTCAATCTTTTATACTCGTAACATCAGCCCTAACCAAAATATCGAACTAAACCAAAACATTTCGAGGACCCATATTCTCTTACTATGGAAGCGTTATCTTCTCAATCATCCCCTGCTTGGGCGACGTTTATACAATAAGCACAATGAGTTCCTACCTGACATTCAAAGTCAAATCGTCCGCGCACAATACACAAGTGATTCACAGTGACCGTCTTTGGAACAACTTAAACAAACCACGCTACTTAAGTTTCTATAGGGCCGTTCACATAGTTTAACGTACAGACTGTAATTTTGTTTATTGCACACTCAAGGTTAAATAGTAGGCGCGGTAAAGATTTCAACGCATTAAATAGGTACATTTATTGTCTTTTAAATGGGTGGAATCATAAGACTGCTTACATTACAACATTTATGAAGGACTGCGGGTTGATCTTGGTTGTTTTGCTATCGGCTTCATTTGGTACAATGGTAACAGGTCTCGTTCTCTGGCTCAAACCTTGATCCCGTTCGCTTCGGTAAAACCTGCTTCGCCAGGACGCCTTTCTTTCACACAGCCACGTGTGCAACAGAACGGTGCATCCTCCTTAAAAGTATGCAGTTAAAAAGAGACAACATACTAAGTGCGCCTACGCGTGCTCCGTGCGTCGTGGGAAACGTGAAAAAAAAAGTTTTTTGTCCTTCCTTTCGCTTTACCGCATTTATTATTGGCTTTTGTTCTGAACTTGATACGGTGGGTCGTTTCTGAATATCACTAACTCACAAAAAAATTACTCGTAATCATAAAATAAACGATCCTCGAATTTATTTTGAAGAGATCGTTATTTTCGTCTTACGCCAAGGTCAAGTTCGAGCATGCAACGTTTAGCCAATTTAATTTGATTGTGCAATTTGAAAATGTGATGGACACGTTTTAGTGGTGGTAAGAACTTTCTGTAAGGTCCGTCTGGGTCCGGCTCACTACCACCATGTTAACCTTAGACCTACTACCAAGCAGTGTTCCCATCGTTGTTTCAGTGTGTGGATAAAAAAACTGGTGAAATTACTACGTATTCCACCTCAGTCCTCAGGGTTATAGGCATTTGCAGTCTTAGGATTGGAGTCTTAAGATTGTACTCTTGAATGCAGATGTATACTCGATTGCCATCTCTATGCCAACAAAAAATGGTCATGTGGTATCGTGTAACTTAGCGTTTGTTATCCGTTGAAAAAATCAAACAAACATCTTTTACCAGCACTCATTTAGTGCTATGAGTTTGGGTCCATTTTGTATAGCAATCGGACGGCCGGGCACCAGATGCGGTAGCGGGAGGAAACGCTCTGTCAACTGAGACACCAGCTGTCTGAACTCAAGTGTCCTTGTTTTGAAGTGATGTATACGTCACAGTCTTAGTGGTACTGTAATCGGGATGATTGTACAATTATGTGGCTGTATTTTCAAACAAAGGTACCTACCGAACTATTGAGAACCTTTTTTTTGACGTTGGTTAAAAATAGAACAATTATGTGACGTGAAATACGTATATCCTATAATAATACACCTTAAATTGAAAGTAGCTTGTACTAAACACGTTTAATTGCGGAACCGGGGAAACGTTCAGCCTCGAGATCCATCTCGTATCAGCCCGACGTTTCCCGTAATAAATGGCAAGTGACATAACAAGAAATGCGTCTGTAATGTTATGTAAATAGTTTTCTCAGACTGTTCCGTAACAGCTGTAAATAGCTGCGAGCAAGCCTACGGAACGATCACGCGTCGCTACCTGCAGATCATTTGTGGCAGTCTAAATCAAAAAAGTTTTCATCAAAACTGACGTTTACGCCGTTTTGATTAGTGTTGCCATGTTATTCGTATAGTAGCAATTACAAAAACAGCGTAACCGCCAGTCTCTGTTAGGTGACTTTTTATTTGAAAAGTTGCATTTTCGCATGCGCTGGCGCCCGTTCTAAATCCAAAATGGTCATTGTCTCGATATCAACTCAAACGCTATTACGAAACAACTTTCATTTTGTCCTTTGTTTGGAAATAGGACTGTTAGCGCCATAAATGAGTAAATTTTACTGTTTCCGTGAACAAGCAAAACTGAAGTGATCGTTATCTGGATTGTAAATATTTAGTTTACTTTTTCTTTGAAAGGTTCCGTTGGGCTCTCTGTAGATTTTAAATAGCTGCAACGGCTGTTGCCGTCCAAAAAATGTATTGTTCAGTTTTTATTTCAAGTGGCGCACGTTTTTGTAAGTAGTGGCATAATGAATAATAACTATATTATTGAGAATATGACAACATTATTTGAATTAATTCGTACCTATAGTGTAGATATTCCCATAAAAGTAGTTTCAGACTTAGAATATTTGTATGTACAAACTTATACTGTGTGATGTCGATGTAAACAATGCAATCAGAGCGTGGCATCGTTGAGACGGGATGCACACGGCATGCGCGAGCGCAGACTGCACTGAGCCAACCAAACCGGTACTGGCAGGTTACTCAGAACCATTGAATTCGAAACTTCCATCCCTCTCGTCTTCATTACTGGCCAACTCGAGCGAGAGACAAAGCTATAGCAACTTCGAATTTCGATTTTTGAAGTAATCTCTGAGGTCGTTGCTCGCCGCCAGATATCGACTCCGTTGCAATACTGAATGGGACTTAGATGTCTAATTGTGCGCAACCAGGTGGCTCCTTTCTTTCAATTCCAACCGAACCACTAAATTCAAACCTTTTGAAGCTCGCTCACTGTTGATTTAATCAAGCGAAAGACAGAGACAGCTTTAAACGCGAACTTCGTTGTCGGTACGAGAGATATTTACTGTACAAAATTAAAAGAAGGTTCTGTTCGTGGTTTAAAAATAATGCTACACAAGAGACCTATTCTGCTGAGAAATTTTTTTTATCTGTTATTTATAAATGTTTAAAGAAACCAAAACTAGTAACTCTTTACGGTCTCTCAGCAACCAAATGGTGGACAACGGGAAACCCTTCTTGAGTTGCTGGTATTTATTGGCTGCGATGTAATCACACGCGGTGCGTATAGCAAAAAAATCTTACAAGAACTGGAATGACCTGTATTTGTCACCATTTAGTTGTGACTCTTGTTAATTTATACTTAGACATAGACAGCTATATAATCAAAGACGTGGATGGCCTTAAAATAACAACAAATGATGTGGTCATTACGTGAGAAATTTCGTTGCCTCTCAGCAGTAAACAGCTATCTTCAAAGGAATAGTGATTTATCATGTTGAGATGCTATCAATCAATCAGTCGATTAAACCATCCACAATGACGTGGTTGGAATCGGGAACATCTATTTTATTCCCCCTGTGCGTTAGAGCCAACAGTGAAGGCCTTATTAAAATATTGACTAGAGTTTTATTTCAATAAGATTTGGCGGAATTGCTCGGTCTGTTACATTCCACTGCTCGAACTCGATCGTGAGTGTTCGAATAAAGGTCTCTAGCCTCAGGCCTTGGGATTCTCGTAAAGCGCTTTTAAGAATATCTCTCATAATCTCAATTATACACGGATGCAATTTAATGTAAACCAGCGGCTTCCGATGATGACACCGCTATTATTTCATAGCCTAGTTGCGTTATACTTTGTTTACTGATCCGTGGACTTGTTAGTTGATGACGTCAAACGAGGTTTGTTGTACTTCTTGTTCTTCTAAATCCGAGTTATTTTAACCCTGTCACTTTCTAACAATTGATCTATGGCTCATGAGTGGAAGGGACAAAAGTTCACAAAGCTTCGAATTTAGTTTCCGAGTACTCTTACCGTTTGGCGTGCCCGCATCACGTTGCACTGTCAATGAACTAGATACCGCTTCTCAGTCACTGAACAAAGTAACTGCCTGTCGATGATCCCAAAACTCAAGTATTTTTTTATTATTTACCACTAATTGGAATTAAGTAGGCGTGGATATTACTGTTATCCAGCCAATATTACCGTTTTGTGGAATGTTTTTATTTTATTTACGCATTGCGTTTTAATTAATAAAACCATTTACTTTTCTTGATGCTTGTTTGGAGTAACCCACCGATTTTGCATAAAGTGCGAGTGGCGCAAAGTGATGTACATAAAGCGAGCCATACCACAGGCCATACTGGACATTTCCCTCGTGGCCTGTGTGCCAAACACTTACATTCGCTATAGTACAAATGTGGTTGACGTCAGGAAAATTATAAAAAAAACATGGTTTTATAACCGTTATTTTACGATTCCATTCAGCTTTATCCCAACGATATAAATCTTTTACGGTTCGTTAATTTTCAATAATGTTTGCACCGCTTTAAAAAGCGGAAAAATTATATGACAGACGTGGGGCGTATCAAAAACCGTGGGAAAGCATAATTTCGATTCCGTGTCAAACCGAGGCAAACATTCACAAAAAGTGAGAGCAGTTCATCGTCGGTATACAAATCAGGACTGGACCGGGTTCCCACAAATTCCGACAAATTGCTACTCGTTAAAAAATTCGCCAAATTGCTTGTTCTGAATCCAGTTTCGATATTTTTTATTCTTCACGTGGTTGTCTATACATAACCTGTATTTTTGAATGTACTTTTGTGCCGCATAAGTTTCATGGTTTGAATAATGGGCAGTGAAAAAATGGTTTGAGTAAATGCGAGACAGCGTAAACAAAAATTTCCCTCCGTAGCTGTAACTGATTTAGTAATATTTTGTAGTTTTATTATCGTTTTAAAGTTTCCAAGTATAGGTTCCTATGTACCTACATGTAGTGTTGAATCTAGACTAGTCACAATTTGCTGCCGTCGGTCGATTTTCTCTGCAAACTGTGACGCATTCACTTCGTTTAACTACAAAGGCCTTCATCAAGTTTTGCTCTTGCGCGCTTGTAGAAAAATTGAGTGGGCGATCGTTTATCCGATGTCCATTAGGTGGAAGTGGTGAAATGCAGATGATAATCTGCAAAGAGCACCTTTTAACCTTTACTTGAATAGGAACTTTGGAAACTTAAGTTTGGTTTTATTGTTGGAGATAAGTATAGGATAACTATCAGGTAGCCTGTTCACTCTTTGTCCTTCTCCATGGCATAATAAAAAAGTACGTTTATACGTTTTGAGATTCTTTAATAGTTAAGTAAGAAAGAAACCGAAATGAAACCACATTGTATTTCTTAGCCAATTATTATGTCCCACTATTAGACATAGGCATTTTTGTCCGTTAAAACTGTCAGTTATTTTTTCCAGAAAAGCGAATGATTTAGAAATCATACTGGCATCTCTGCATAACTCTGCCTATTCACTTTCCCTCTACCCCGATGGCGTGCATAAATATTACTAACGGAATTTTGTGGGGCTTTTATACCATCTATACAATACAATTACTGAATCGATGAATCGCAACCCAAATTAAATTTAAGATATATCTACAAGAATCTGGCAAGGCACCGAAGTACTGCTGTTTTACCGAAATACTAATGTATAAGTACCAATCATTCATTAACAGGTGTATTTTTTAATCACAATCAGGAAGATTAGCACTGAATGTGTTCATTTGTTTGTTTAGCAATCGCCGTAATAAAGTTAAGAGTTGAAATCGAAACAATTGAAAGCGGAGAAACTGCACTAACGACGTTATAAACAACGTTCGGCAGCAACCCTCTGTTTTCTGCTACGAGTGTTTTCGCCCCGATTTCAGTTTCTGGAATTTCTTGATTTAGTTCAACAAGTCATTTCTCGGGAATAACATTTCACTCCACCATTTCCTGCCGAGTTGGGGAACGCTTTGGAAATGGTGGAATTATAAAGTCATTCAATGCAACTTTGCTAGAAATCGGAAGGTTGGTTACTTTTCTGGTAATGTGTTTCGTTTTTACTTTAGGTGCTATTATGGTCTACTACGCAATCTGACATACGACGGAATAGAATTCGTGTGTACCTAAGCTTAAAGGTAAAGAAAAATATTTGTATTCACTAGGCTGCACGGGCGGCACTCACGTCAATAATCTAGCAGCTTTCCAAGATAAGTATTTATAAGCTCATCGCAGCAGGCAATCATTCTTTAAGTTTCTATTACGGTATTTGTGGGTATAACACCAGTATACAAATGTACTTATCTGCTACTTCATGTTGTACCTTACAGCCTCGCAGATGCCCCGCGGTTATTCTCATTTTCTTGAACAAAAAATAATCCATAAAAGCCTCACCTCAGTGATCACTTACCGGGTATGTCTGAATCCATCTATCCGTTACGTTAAGGCGTGATTGATGGGCGAGTCTGCAATCATTCACATTTATAATATGACTTGGAGAACGCAATCTTACACTGTAACAGTACTTAAGAACAGATAAGCGATATAGGTGTAGTTTCTGGTTTAAACATTAAAGTTAATCAAGTAGGTACACACGTAGTAGTATGATATGACATGAGGCAAGTACGTTGTAAAGTTGATTGCCTACTGCTTAGCAAAGTCACTAGCTTGGTTTATATTAATAAGATATAAGTAATAAAATATATTTTTTATTATAAAACAGTGCATTCATTAAACTACAAAGATATATTACAATTATCATTGAATACGTGCCATAATTTTTACTCAAAAGTACCAATGACAATTCCATGAGGCCCAAAAGGCTAAAGAAAACCTGTATCTGTCTCGATTACTAGGAGAGCACAGCTCCAATAAGATGAAGGAGCCCAGTCACGTACAGAGACGGTTCACTCCACTTCCCAGCGCTCATCAGCGAGATAAATAATAAATTGGAATAAATAACGCCTTTAAAGGGGCGGGATCATAGAGCCTGCTACGTTTGAAAAATCTAAATTTTTACCAATGGAAATGCAAAAGTATATGAAGTTCGCAGACATCCTAGGAGACGTTTTTCAGAGGGCACATGGAAATCTTCAAATGTTTAAAAGATTATTATAAATATCGCAAAACAATTGCAAAATACTCTCTAGAGAGTACATTTTAGTGGCATTTTATTTTAATGGGAATTTGTGTCAAAATTCGAAGACCACTCACTTGGCCAACTCATTCTTTTTTGTTTCACAAATATATAAAACGATTAATGGTAACGCATGCAGTACCAATAAAGAGCTCGATGTTGAATCAACTTTGAATAAAAATATATAGCAATGCAGCATTTAGATATATTCTAAATGCTGCATTGCTATAATTAAGGTAATGTGATGTGTAGGGCAACGTGCAAATTTTGTAGAGGTCAACCATGCTCTGGCTTTAACTTGGAGGATATTGACTTCGTGAACTATATTAACTTACTCTCCACGTTTTCCCTGCTAAACTTAGAAATGGATTGATGGTTCAAAATCGACACTTGTGTTAGTTGGTGATATTAATATTAATATAGTGCCCGGAAGTGGTGATCAAAACGCTGATCCCTATCTCACCCTTGCTGCTGCTAATGGTATGTTGCCTGCGCATGTTTTACCTACAAGAAAAAACAGTTGCTTGGATCACGTGCTTCTTAAATCAGATACATCATCCATCACATTAGTTATAGACTCACTCATTACTGACCATACACCTGTTATAGTTTGCTGTAGTCGGAAACGAGCACTAACCAAAACAGCACGTAATAAAATCATATTTGACGAATCAGCTTGCGTCAATGTCATAGGAAGTTATGATTTCTCATTTATTTTGTCCATTTCTGACGTTGAAAGGGCTGCGTATTCATTTGTCACTGCATTAATGGATATTATGAAGACTCACTCTAGACACGTGCGCATAAGTAGCAAAATGCGAATTATAAAGCCCTGGATGACACCTGGTCTTTTACGCTGTGTTAGAAATCGTGATCGTTTATATAGATTGAGTAAAAAAGACCTCAATAACCATCTGGCAAAACTAACATATACTCGTTATAGGAATTATTGTACGAACTTGCTTAAAAAGGTTAAACAAGCCTATGAGCGGATGGAGTTCCAAAAAGTAAAAAATAACCCTAGAGCTACTTGGAAGCTTATTAAAAGTATAACCAACCTTGACCGCAAAACTTCCACTGCGGATAAGCTTTTGTCCCTGAATGGGAATCCGGTAGTGGCAGTTAACATGGTCAATGAATACTTTAGTGGTATTGGGAAGGACCTCGCCTCAAAACTCACTGGACATTCCAATCATGACGCAGACGCACATTACCAAAATCATAACCAAGTTAATTCTATGGCTCTAATGCGGACTGACAACGAGGAAGTTGAACGCATTACTATGGCACTTCGAAATTGTGCAGTAGGTTGGGATGGTATTCCAGCGTCATTGCTTAAGGCCGCGCGTTCCGTCCTAGTGCCAATAATGACGCACATTTATAATCTTTGTCTGTTGTCTGGTACATTCCCCCAGGTATTCAAAAGAGCTCTTGTACACCCTATCCATAAGAACGGAGACAGAGACAGTGTCAGTAATTATAGGCCAATCTCCGTTTTAACCACACTTTCTAAAATTCTAGAAAAAATCCTAAATTCTCGTTTAACAAAATATCTTGACGCCTATTCTATACTTTCTAGTAATCAATTTGGCTTTCGGTGTGGTAAGTCTACAGAGGATGCTGTACTAGCGCTTACAAACTCAATCATAGACAACTTTAATTCTAAACTTAAAACTATTGGCATTTTTCTTGACTTGTCTAAGGCTTTTGACACTGTCTCTGTACCGATTCTTCTGGGAAAACTGGAACGTATTGGGGTACGAGGACCTGTACTTGATATCTTCAAAAGTTACCTCAGTTCTCGCACGCAACAGGTACGCATAGGGGAGCATACTAGTGATGACGTGACCCTTTCGTTTGGTGTACCCCAGGGTAGCGTGCTCGGGCCGACCTTATTTTTGGTATATGTAAACGATCTGTGCAATCTAGCTCTCAATAATGTACAAGTTTTCGCGTATGCTGATGATACTGCCCTTATAATCCAGGCACCTTCATGGGAGGAGGCCCGCCTAATTGCAGAGGATACATTAAGGATAGTGATGCAATGGTTGGCAAATAATTTGTTGACAATTAATGTTAGCAAATCCACTTTCATAACCATTGCCCCCAAAGCATCCTCTTTGCCTTCCTCCTCACTGTCTATTCGTGCTCATAATTGCTTCCTCAATGACGTTTCATGCTGCTGTACTGAACTAACGCAATCCCGCAGTGTTAAATATCTTGGTGTTTTTATAGACTGTTTAATGAGTTGGAGTGACCAAGTGGAGGCGGCTGTCGGTCGGATTAGAAAACTAATCTACATCTTCAAGACCCTTAGATCTGTCGCTGACGAACAAATTTTAAAAATTGTTTATTTCTCACTGGCACAGTCTGTTTTGACTTACTGCTTGGCGGCCTGGGGTGGGTCAGGGAAAACTAGATTCCTCCGACTTGAGAGAGCTCAAAGGGCTGTGCTTAAAGTTATGCTTTGCAAACCCATTCGATTTCCCACTATCGAACTGTACACGATAGCTAAAGTCTTAACTGTTAGACAGTTATTTATTCTTAAAATTATATTACGCAAACACCTCACCTTACCTTTTGCTAAAAATACTACAAAGCGACGGGCTGGCCGCATCTGTAAACTCAGACCTACACGTATTGCTCTTGTTAGACAACATTACGATTATCTTTCAGCTAAAATGTACAACAAATTGAATAAGTTGTTAAACATTCATGTATCTACATACTGGGAATGTAAGAATAAAGTGACCAATTTTTTACAAAAACTTTCTTATGATGAGACTGAGACACTTGTTAATGGTAACTAATGACCTTATTTCTTATTGTTATTACTAGTGATATCATTCCTAGTAATCTAACTAAGAATAATTTACTTTTTAGATGTAATACTTACCTACTTGTTTATACTACGGACTACACATAGTTATAATAATTATTGTACTGTATGTAGAACGCTATTCCTCTATGTCCCGAGGTGGGCGTAAACAGCTGCGACACAGTTTATACTAATGCAGCTGCTTACGATCTTAATTGTTAAAATATGCATGTTATTATGTTCAATAAAAATCTTGAAATCTTGAAATCTTAAGCACAAGCAAAAGTGATTCCTAAAGTTTAAAGTTTTAACTTTATCAAACAATACTTATGTTTATCGTGTCTCCTAATCCTGCCGACTTTTACTGCTATTGCCAAAGAAATATTTTATAACCTTTCTCCTTGTGTCGCGCTCCTTCCCCCATATCAATGAGAGTCGTTAAATCGCGTGCCCTTTTCATTCCCTCACTGTGCCTAATCAGTTTGAAGCTGGGGACGCACAAAAAGCCTCCACATGTGTGTCATTAGAGCAATCCCGTCCGGCGTTGGGATTCGAGCGGCGTGCCCGCGGCGGCCCAATTACTCGCCGTACCTGAGCGGTGCCCGCCGCGGACTCTCCGTGGATCTACTGTACTGACGTGAATTCACTTAGATAACGTATTATTATTTGTTTGCTGATTGGATGAATTGTATTAAGAAGAAACGTCTACTTACTTCTAGCTAAACAGACTTAGGCCCGTATTAATAAACTCATCTTAGCTGAGATGCGCGTCACAAGATACGTCAAAGTCAACGTCAAACCATAGAACACTGTAATTTTTGACACATCTCGAGACGAGCATAAGAGTTGATATTAGTTTATTAATACAAGTTGCATTGAAGCGTTGTCCTAAACCTGTCGTACCTACGTAGGTTCCTCCAAGTCCATTTATACAGTCACTACCTTTCACGCAAATGCATTTTGGCTAAGAATTATATTTTTAAATGTAATATTGTGTGAGAGTAATTTACCTAAAGTATTCGTATATTTATTATTGAATTGAGTTGTTAAAAGGACTGTAGGTCAATTTGTACTGTTACATAGACTAACATTAAACTTTCTTACACAAACTCAGCCTTAGATACTCACTAAAGTTTGCTCAGTTGGCAAGTTTCTTATTTCAGACGAAAAGAGTGATTTTTTTAAATACTCGCCAACATGAACCGCTGAGGCAGCGTTGTGTGAGGCGTCTTAATCCCGAGGGATCCAATTTCTCCCGCCGACTCCCGAGGCGTCGTCGTCCCGCTAAGCTTACACACTTACACGTTTCATTTCTCCAAAAATTTTGTTACTTTTAGGATAACTCTTAAGAACGATCAAAACAATTAAAATCTCAGCATTCTTTAAAATTGAACATGCCTACTAGCTGCTAAAGTTGCATATGAAGATAAAATGTTCTTCATAACCTAACATACTTGTACGTAGAACTTTTTATTTAGTTTAACTTATTTACACGTGAACCAGACAATAGGTTGGGAGCGTCAGCGCAGCAACTCATAAACACGGATGCAGAGTTTCAAAATCGACAGCTGTTTAAACAACATCGGAAACTATTCATTGTTGCCACTGCATCAAATTACTGTGATGGCGATTTACTGATTGAAATCTAAGCCTTCAGTGCATCCATCGCAAAACTAGTAATTTTCCCCTTCGATACTTCCACAAATACGACTTTGTAATATCGTAAACCGCAGATCTATACACAAATCTCTAGTAAAGACTGCATCACCAGCGCTTCGCAAACTTGGAGAGACTATTCACTTTTTTCTTAACTACCCGCTTGACCTACTCACTCAGTTTGTTTTACAAAAAATATTCTCGTGCTCTTTAGAAATCGACCTAACATTACCGTAGCTAATGTATCCGTGGGTTTTGCTATGCGCGAACTGCTATCAGATGTCATACTTCCTGCATTTAGACGTATGTTATTATGTTTAAAACAGTATATTGTCGTTGTTTGATTCCATGGTATCAGATAACATGGCATAGGTGTCGATTGGTGTGTTTAGAGCAATATTCCAGCGGTAGTTGTTTATTGTCGGAAGGCAAGCGTCCCGTTCATTGTTGGCACGCTTGCAGTTCGTCAGATTAAATAATGTGCGCTTGTTAACAGTTAGCTATTAGCGGCCGGGAACTTTGCATTTTGTTGTGTTAACGGTACGTTATTACTAAAATGCATTGCAAATATGCAGTGCAGCTAATAAACGAAATCATTGGATGCAAATGTATTTAATGTCACTTTTTGTACGTGGTTTTATGTAGGAATCGTATTATTGTATGTATGTTCAGAATGCATAATGGGTCATAAATTTCATAATACGTAATGGTCGTAATACATATCGTGGTTTTATGTGTGAAACTGTCGACTTTTAAAGATTTTTTAAATAGTTTATTTGTTACTAGCGACCCGCCCTCGCTTCGCTTCGGTTTATTTGATTTTTCTATAACACACGTACATAAAACAAAATTTATTATACAGAAAAACCTTCCTCTTGAATCACTCTATCTACTAAAAAAACCGCATCAAAATCCGTTGCGTAGTTTTAAAGATCTAAGCATACATAGGGACAGACAGCGGGAAGCGACTTTGTTTTATACTATGTAGTGATGATATTAGGTTAAGTGAGGTTTGATTTATAACAAACCTGAAAAGTAAATAAACAAATATATGTATATTATGACTATGACCATTATGTATTTTGAATTATGTCGTGCAGTGCAATGGTGATGGATGAGATGACAAATGACATTAAATATTTATTTTTAAAAGGTTAATTAAGAGACTAACGGATTTTGTCCAAGATTATGTACTAGCTACTTCAAGGTGTAACAATAATATTACTGCAGAGTGAAAGGCAAACCGCCAGCATCACATCACTACCCACAGAGTAACTCCGTTCTCAGAGTTGAGTCTGCAATTCAAACTTTAAGACTCAAAACACAGAGCTCAAAACAATAAAGAATAATAGAGTACTTTAGAAAATGGTAATGCTATATTACTTAAAGCTTTCGCGTTCTTTAGTCGCACACCACTGCCTGCTTCTTCCCTCTTCGCCGGAGATACGGAATTATGACTTTTAATAAAACTATAAATAATAATTAGAAAAGTTGATAATATGTATGAGTGTTTTTATGCGTTAGAGTTCGTAGTTCGTACTTATTTGTACTATACAGTGCCCGTATTCCACACTGTCTAAACGATGTATCTTGCTTTGACAATAATGACAAGGCAAAGCAAGAACAAAGCAAAACAATATCAAAACGATTATAAAACAATATGGTTTAGCCAATCGAGGATGAGGCCACTGCACTGGTTAAAGCTGGCGCTCAATTATGAAATTCATAAAACCTGATAAAGGTGCGTAATGCGAATCATGTTCTTTTCAAAGCAGAAATTGCCATATTTCTAGGTTTTACTTTATTTTGTATAAATAGTTGGTCCACGCGCACACAATAATTTTATGGCGCTAACTTTGTTGGCAACTCTAACATCCGCATCCCAAATAGAAGGAATTGTTTATTTTTATCGCAGGCGGCGTATGAAGGTCGCTAATGCTAGCTTCGGTCTGTTGCGTGTGTGTTACGTAATGCGCAGTGGAGTGATTACGGCAAATTGCGATTATAACGCACGCTCTACTAACTGCCTCGTGACACTGACCGAAACGTCTTAAGTATACTGACGAATATGCTGCCCGAGCCTCTGCCTAAGCCAGCGTATCTCGTTTTTATCCCCGTAAGTCGCATCGTAAGTCACAAAAGTATTTCTCGACCAGAAATGCAATAGGGCAAGTTTTAGCGAAAAATACGAGCCAAGTTTCCTCTTTTACCTTGACTGGAAAAAAAATCTGAGTCGGTCCCGAAGCGGCCGAGGCGCGCCCAGACTCGATAAAATTTACATGTTTCGCTTTCAGCCTGTAGGTATTTCTTTTAAAGGGTGAAATAAGATGGCATTACGCAAAGAGAATATTCAATTAGAGACTGCTTTTAGATTTATGTACCAGGAGAGCGCTGTTTAAACTTATTTTTCTTAAGTGCTTTTTGGAATTTCAATTTGAGTCTCGATTATTTTTGTTTACGGCACTGCGTCGATTCAAATTGGATTCGCGCCGAAGGTCGATTGGAGAAAGTAATATTTTACCTGCCGGGACGTAAACTGAACGTCAGTAGCAATTCGCGATATTTTCTGCCAATATTTAATGAGTGATTCGGAGTCTTAAGAGCTTTATCGATGTAGGCAAGTCGTTGAAGCGAAAGAAGCCTCTAGCTAAATTGATGATCGGTTCGTTCGTTTTTGATGTCTTTGGTGGGGAATCTGTTAAATCTTTTATCGGCAGTTGGGCGGATGCGAGCGCTTCGAGTGGCTCGTTAAATCTTACCTGCCCGCGGTAGGCCGCGTCTCCTCGTGCCCTACATATCATTATCCAGGAATTACATGCTTGTTTTCGCATAGTACTATTGGAAAATCTCCCTGCTACCCTATGAAACATTAACTGGTGTAAATGTTTAGTACGATGTCTTTTTACTCAAATCATAATGATATATGGTTATGCTTGTGAAGATTCGTTTCTTTTAAAGCGTGTTATTAGTAGCAGATGTCGCCTAGCGACGTCCAAATGAGTGAGTTTTATCGAGCTCCTTTGAAGTCTGACTGAAGCAATTTTCTCGTGTTTACGTTCTAAGTATAGATTGTTTATGCTAGAATTTCTCGGGCTTACGGTAGCTAGACTTGCTACAGATTGAGGTTATTTACGCAAAATGGTCTGTTTGTGTTTTAACGAAGTCGATTTAATATGCAGTACGTCAATAAATGTTTGTTTAGTGATGACAGATATGAGGGTTACTAACACGCTAAATATTTTCAGTTTTTGTAAAAGTGAAACAAATAAATATGCCCTAAATAGAGAAACAAATACTGTCATCAAAAAAGTAAATAGACTTACATTTAAACAGCATTAATTAAATTAATAAAAAATGTAACCATTTCAAAATCTTGTTTTTAAATGGCGTAAATAACCAAGCCGTATAAAGGAAAACGTAGGTAAGGAAAGGTTTCCTAATTTATCTGAATTTAATATTATTTCCGTAAAGTACCTACTGAATATATACAAAAAATAAGCATAGGTAGTATTGTAGATTGCAAATGCAATAAGGAGTCTCGAAGAAAGGTTCAAAATTTCATTACTACTCAAGATTCTGACTGTTATTCTCTGCTTTAAACAACAAAATTCTTGAGTTTAGACGTAAATTAAATTCTCAATGCAAAGATTGTGTATCCAATGTAATAATTCA
The DNA here is from genome assembly GCA_963966035.1 of Acleris laterana. Taxonomy (NCBI): domain Eukaryota; kingdom Metazoa; phylum Arthropoda; class Insecta; order Lepidoptera; family Tortricidae; genus Acleris; species Acleris laterana. The sequence continues at coordinate 9,413,661 of OZ014445.1, read as the reverse complement.
GACTATATCTTTCCACAGGGTAAAGTTGATCTCGTACAATCTATTACGAGATCTATCAGCATAATTAAATGATAATTAGGCATGACAGCTCGAGGATTAGCAACTCGCTAATGAAGTTACTTGCAAATCTAGGACTCAAACTCAAGTAAGCGTCGGTCACGGTGATTGATCTAATATTTGAATTTAGCATTGATTCTTTGCATTAAGTACAATTTTGTCGTAACTGTATAAATCTACAACATATTGAGGACAATGTGTTTAAATTAATCGTATCTCAAACAAGTGGACTTAATTAAATCGAATCACCAAAATACAGATTATTTTACAATTTTGTAATGAACCATAAACCTAAGATTTTTATGCATAATCAACGACGGCATTCTTTATTGTGACGTAATTGGGTCGAGGGATATTCATTAGACGGAGTGAAATATCACATCCTTCCCTTTAAATAAAATAACTGGCTGACAAGACTTTTTATTAAAATCTCTGGCATTTTTATACTTCATTCATGTGCGATAGGATTTTAATAAACGTTGTTATGCTGCAGACGCGTAGATATTGGAGTTTATTAAATACTTGTTTGATCACCTAATACATCTATTCGCTGGACTTCATAAAACGTTGGTAATTGTATTAGGAACGTCAATTTTGAAATATAACGTTATGATTATATAGTAAGTAAGTAAGTAAGTATTTATTCATTGTAAACTGTGTACAAAAGATGGAAAATAAAATTACAATAGAATCAACAGTTGCCCATTGCGAGCATACAATTATTGTGACTTATATCTAAAAACACATGAATTTAATAATTTATACATGTATCATGGGCAAAGAATTCATTTAGATCATAAAATACATTATGGATAAGCCATTTTTTTAACTTAAACTTAAAATAATTGCCCTCTAACATTTTTAAATCATTGGGCAGCGCATTAAAAACGCGTATCGCCGTAATGAACGTGCTTTTATAGTACATTAAGTTGTTGGCTTTTGGACACAAAAGATTATATTTGTACTTTTCCCTCAAGTTATTTTTTAGTGAGGACTTTTTAGTGAAGTAAAAAGCGTTGTTCTTAACAAAAAGACAGAGTTCCAAAATATAAATCCCAGTAAGCGTTAGGAAACCTTTATCCTTAAACACATTACGAAGAGATTGATCCTTACGCATGCGATATACTGTACGTAAACACCTTTTCTGAAGTACAAATGTCGTTTGCACGTTTACGGAATTCCCCCAATAAATGATTCCGTAGGTGAGTAGTGGAAACACATTTCCGAAATAGGAATTTCTAGCAACACTCTCAGAGCAAGTTCCAGAAAGAATTGATAAGGCATAACACTGACTAGAAATAATTTTATTTATTTTAACGATATGCGCTTTCCAGTTAAGAAAGGTGTCTATAGTTACTCCCAGAAAGCGTATATTGTCGACTTCTTGTAGTGAGGTCCCAGATTCCTCTACAGTCAAATGCACAGGAGCTGTTTTATAGTTTCTGAACTGGATAAACTTGGTTTTGTTTAAGTTTACTTTAAGGTTAATTGTTTTTAGCCAATCCACTACTTTTTTCAGGGTGTTATTAATGTTCCTCTCTATATTAAAAATGTTAGACCTCTCCCCGGAAAAAAGTATTGTGGCATCATCTGCAAACAATACACAGAGTTCATCAACAACTAAAGAAAGTTCATTGATGTAGATTAAAAATAAAAGGGGCCCTAAAACACTACCCTGAGGTACCCCTATATTAGTAATCTCAAAACTTGACTGAGTGATATCTATAGTTTTTTGTTCTTTATAATAATTGACTAGCATCGTTGCCTGCTGTCTGTTGGTTAAATAATTTTCAAATAATTTAAGAACGTGACCTCTTACACCAATATTTTCTAGCTGCTGCAGAAGTATATCATGCACAACACAGTCAAAAGCTTTTGACATATCTAAAAGCAGAGATACACACAGTTGTTTATCGTTTACTTTGTCCCAGATGTCTTTAAACATTTTGAAGATAGCCAAAGAAGTAGATTTTTGTTTCTGAAAGCCAAATTGGTTGGGGTTTAGAATTTTTTTTGATATTAGAAACGTATTTAAACTGTTAAATATGACCTTTTCAAAGACTTTAGAAAAACTAGGCAAATATATATATATTGCTTGGTATGATTTTATTTATTTGTGGAGTAATAAGAGCTTTATAAAAGAGCATTAATTACTTTATAAAATCTAATCAAAATGTTGAGTAGTGCTGGCGGGAGTCCCGACCGCGACGCCTAGCGCATGTGGTTAAAATGGATGCACTCCATCTTGAACCCCTAAAACTGAAAACGGGCTGACGACATTTCGCCGCTGAACTACTGAAAAATAATTATCGTAAGATTTAAAACGCCATACAAGTCACACTACACAAAAATCGTAACAACGTTCATTGTGGAAAGTCTTTAAATCGAACGTTGAACCAGTGAAAAATGTCAGTAGTTTTTACAGTCAATAATTTTCATGTGATTGGTTATTATGTAGATTGAGTACCTACTAAAAAAGTAATATATTTTTTTTCTTCTCGCCATGTCATACTCGTATTAACTACACTAAACTATGAACTCTAAAAGCTTACTCTCACCAAAATCAGATTTTGGCAAAAGCAAATAATTTTGAGTACTTACCTATGATTTATTTATGATTATCATCGTTTGAAAAATTCAAACCGTGTTCACGAAATGGCGCAGGTAGCGAATATATTGGATCCTTTTATGCGAAGCGTTTTCTGAGTATTCTCATTAATTTCAGGAGATAATTTATTAAAATAACAACCTGTCTGTTACGTTTCGGAGCAAGTCGAGGATTTTCATGTCACATTTGATCACTTAATACCCACATTCATGATTAAGTAAGTAAAATTTTGGAATTCTCTTGCTTTATTATATATGTATTTTACCGTTATCTCCCTGGATTTGTAAAATATGGTATGCCAGTGTAAAAAGCAAGCCCTTATCGCGTAGTCCTTTATTTCATAAACATTCTAGTTGGATAAAGCAATTCAGTTCGGGATGAGTGTAAGGGACATATAGCAGTTACACCGCTCTATCTCTTTCTCTCACCGTAAACTGAATAGCTGTGAATGTAATTGAAATGTATGGTAAGCCCCATCATCATCGTCTTCATTATGGTTTTGTGCTACTAGCAACACAGTCGCATCCCCTGGTAAACAAATTTAAACAAATTCTATGGTTTAAATAGGAAACGATATCAATTTGAATATTCCTTTTTGAAGTCAAATAAACACAATAAAACATGCGTCTACTCACTAGCATGTATAACATTGAAATATTCAGTTCTCTTTTGTATCCGGCTTCCAACCCGTTTCATATTACCTGAATTAAAACATTTTAACTCTGTAGCGTTCCGAATGGAAGTATTTTGTGATGTAATGGTAACACGACTCACCTGTCACGTCGCTGGTGGAAATCCGTCCATGCCGAATCAGTGCACGAATTTAAGCGGAAAAATAAGATCGCCTGAAACTAATCCAACCCACGAACCGACGTCCTTTCCACACAGCTTACAAAGGCCCACAGTGCACCAGTCTACTCTTCCCATAGTAAATCGGATACCTATAGTTAAGGCTGTTTATTTTTTGTATGGTGTGGACCTTCTGTAGCCTACACCTTTATTGCGGTTGGACGGAATAGTAGTTATTTTAATCAGACATTCCGAAATAGATTTTTTATCCGCAAGCGCGTTTTAATTTTCTACGGCAACGGTCTTGATTAAAATACTTAAATTGTTGGAATACTGAATGTTGGTGATAACATGTTTCAAGCGTATTTAAACCTTACTACTCAAAAAGGAGGGCAAAGTTTTTCGGTTGTATGTAAGTATTTATGTTTTTTGTGACCTCCTGTAGTCTGTTGTTGGATTTGTATTCACACCAGGAATGTCATAGATTATAGAACCTGCTCAGTCCTGATGACTTGTTTATGTTGACATGTCCTTTGTATTATATTGAAGGTATATGTACTCCTTTGTCATAATTTATTTATATTTATACGGCGGATTATAAAAATTAGTACCCACGAGTAAAAAAAATGAAACATTATGTAAATAGATAGGTTCTTGCAATGGCAAGAGATCCTTAACCATGCATGCTTAATTTTTAGAAGTTGAATCATGTCACTGAATTTTGTCTCCAATAAGGTATAATCTCCAACAAACGAATTGCGTTCGTTTCAGATAATGGTCTACGTCAAAAATCGACGTTCAAGGTTACGTTAGCTCTTTCTCTCATACTACTTACGAATGACGAGTAAAAGGGACGGGGCTATCGAAGTTTGAAACTTAGTGCGTACTAACCAAGTGCGCACTGGCGAGGGGGCACCCTCTCGGAATCTTGCCCTTATCTTGTCTACGGTCCATTGCCTTTCCCAGGCTTAGCGCGAAACGCCGATAATTATTACAATAGCACTTACATAGATAACTCCAATCTCCATTACTCTCACTGTTATGAATTATTGAGCTTGTTTGTTCCATTTCGATGGATGATTGCCGAACAGTAGCCCTAGACAAGATTCATTGCGAGAACGTACTCGTAGTTATAGAAAATGTAAAGGATTGACGCAAGCTAACGGATGCGGACGGACTTGACAATTCCATACATTATGACAGTTTTCGAAAATCGTTTACGTTAACATTAAACCCTTAACCCCTTACTTATAAATGTGGAATAAGGTTGGAATAGTTTATGCCATGCATTGTCCTTATCTTAATTGTCACATTTGCATCTGACAGAAAGTGACAAAGCATGGCATAAACTATTCCAAGCTTATTCCACGTTTATAAGTAAGGGGGTAAGTCTGAACTAGCCTAAATCGCGATCTACTGAATTTAAATGGCTGTTAGAACTAAGTGTACGATCTACTTTGAGCTCCAATTGAACCATGTCATAACAAAAGCGTGAAGTCAGAGAATGAATAAATAACGTAAATGAATTCTTGGCTTTCTGCGACAGGGTTCCGTAGTTGCTCAACAATTAAAATCGTTGACTGTATGTGCGTTGTGTGTGTAAAGTGACTAATAGTAACAATTTTTTTTACAGGTAAATAAGAGATACACGTTCGTTATCGACCAATAGTTCATGGTTCAAGTGAGTCACTTATATTTTAACCTATTTTTCTGTTGCACGAGTGAATTGCTTTTTTCTGAGCTTTTAACAGAAACACGGGCATTCTACAGGGTATAACTATATTGCTCTTGTCGTGTAATGGCATTTTTTTAACTCAGCTTTTCTCCGTATAAGGGCCACTTGCGGCAGAAACATAAAATTCGATTTTGGCTTAAGCTCAGCTGTCATGTCAAAATGTATAAAGCTGTCAGTCTTAAATCAAGTTTTAAGACTAATAGTTGATTTACCCTTTTCCTAAAACAGTTCCCTTCTCGTACTTACTGTACTGTAGTAGGCTTAACTTGTTAATTTTAGCCGGAGAACGAGTCGACTAACGACCGGATATTTTGGTCGGTGCTTAGACGCCACTAAAAAGAAAAACAAGCGCAGACGCGCTGTCTCTTAGTCTATAAATAACGATACTTTATGGTTTTCTTTTTTATATTAATTTGTTTTACAAGCCCTTTATCATTTTTAGAGGTGATAATTTTAGATTTTATGATTTTCGTTTTCGGAAAAGGGTAACCGTAGAGGATATAATTATTTATATTTAACGTCGTAACACTATGACTAAATGTTAACGTGATTTATAAATCGCATTTTAATACTACAGCGTCACTTACATACAGTCGAATTAACTACAATAATTCTCTAAAAACATTTTGAACCAATGTCAAATTGGCCCAGTTTGACATGACCTGTGAACTTAGAATCCAAGTCATACCAATAGAAAAAATAACACGTTATTGGTACAAATGTTAACCACTTCCCACTGAAATGGTTACCATGCACTTCTTGATTACTCTTAAATAATTATCCAAATCCTTGGTCAAACTTGGATATTTCTAATTCTTAAACGTGTTTATTTATCTCCTTCTTCCACGTTATAACATATCATCGACGTGTTTTGTTTCCAACTGATAATATTTTAATGTATAGCAATAATTGGCTCCTCTCTTTCCTGGAAAATGAAACCATCCCAAGGGGATTCCGCGTCGAAATCCCAGAAAAAAGTTAATGTAATATCTCTGTCACCGTAGAAACTTTAAAAAACAATAATATCCATACCGCCCCAAGGGCCAGTGTCATCCGGCCTGACGACGAGTGTATGATAAATGGCAACCCCCGTCAGGAGCACGAGAACATTTTCAACTCTTGTAACTTCCAGGCTAATTGAACAGGGGAGTGGCAGGTCTACATTGCTCTTCGTACTCGTATTCCCGAGTTGGATCTAATTCCGCTGATAAAATATTTAGCGCTAAGTGCTATGTTTGCTAATTTGCGCTGATGTTTTGACTAGTCTTGAGAGGTTATCTAGCTTAGAGCAAGAAGCAAGCTTATGTTTTGACCCTGCCTACGAAGCTAACGGTACTGGGTTCAAATCCCGGTAAGGGCAAACATTTGTGTGATGAGCGCGAATATTTGTTCCTGAGTCATGGATGTTTTCTAGGTATTTAAGTATATATTATATATACCCATACTACAAGCCTAGAGCTTAGTTTGGAAGTAGGTCAATTAGTGTGAAAAAAAATCAGCAATTAGTATTTTCCTAACTAAATGTCAACTCCGTGTCTCTCTTGAGTCTCCACGCTATTGTTTTTGTATACAACTATCTTCGCGTAAATATCGATCTGTTGTCAACTTATATAATAAGGTTTCACTACAGTCACAACGCAGAAATGTTAACCTACTTGCTAACTTCATAATTTAGCCGAGTAGTACATTCTGGATGTACAAAAAGTACTAACTTAACCCGATTTGCGTTACATGGCCAAAATACGAACAGAGCAAGTGACTTAACAATCCCATGTTGTGACTGTTCTACGTGATGAAAATATTGTTGCAACAAGTGACAGTCTCGTTCTTAAAGTAGATAATCTTTATTAAGACTTATTCCTGCAGCAACGCCCAAGTACTGAATGTTGTACTTAATCTTAAAACATTAATAGCTACATTGCCCTAAGTAACAAAGTAAACGAAGCCGTTATAACGAGTTAATATTCCAGGAGAGCCGAAAGGACCTGCATACGCATTACAAGTTAGCACTTCGTTAAGGATACAAAGTAATTAACTCCGCCTTGTTCCTTACACAAAAGTCCGGAGTTGCTCCGGGGATCTCGCCAAGAAATTTATAGCTGTTTCTTTTAAGACTACAGTAAAAAATCTATTTAGTCAGTGGACAGAGATTTACTGAAATGGATGAGGCATCTATGAGATTCTACTATGGTGATTAGTGTATCCTAATTAATTTGATTACTCTTGTAATTAGAGTTATCTGCTGATAAATTAAAAGACTACATTGGACTTACAATATTTTGAGACAAAACAATTTACTCATAGAGAGCTGTGAAACTTGAAAAGCGTTCGAAACGTTATATTTTGCAGAAAGACTTTGACGACTTAGTAATAATCAGCCAAATTTTAGATTGAATTAGAAATGCATTAGATCATGTTGTTCAAGTCATCGGTAATGCAACTGACGCGTAAATCAGTACGTTGACGATGAGTCGATCTAGTTTCTGACCATAGCCGGTATATGTGTCACGGCGAAACGCCGAGGTTATCTGCTTGATCTCGAATCGAATATATTATTATTGACTTAGTATTAGCGATCGATACTGCATAAATTGTAATAAATCTAGGTCAGATTCATATACGGATACTAAACTAATGTAGTAAAATATAACTAACAAACTACGAGTTAGATAGTATGGTTATGCCAAACAATAGCAAAATCAAAAGTTTATTAGATAGTTTTAAGATAAAGAAAACAGCCAAATAAATTTTACAATTCAAAATAAAAAGAATACCTTAGTAAACTAAAGCAGGTACACGTCAATGTTGGTCAACGTATATGTTTAAGTGTATATACGCCTACAACACCCCGTGCTATTTGTCAATACTTGTTTTTTTGTTCCGTATGTAAATTTACCCAGGATCCTTATCCAATAAAACAAGGAAATTGCTTATTATTTGCGTAGTAATATTTGCTATTGTTTTGTTAGTATATGATTTATGTAAGCCATTTAGTTTTGTGGATGTAAAACACAAATGTCTTGTGGAATATCAACTTTAATCAACCACAGCTGCGACGTTTACAGCCAAAAAATATCCAACAGAGTTACCAACATTTGTTATCCCGCTGGATATAATACATATTATGCCATTGAGAGTGAAGTAGAACTAGAGCGACCACTATAGCAGGCGGAAAACGTGTCGCATCAACAAGCAAACAAAATGCATTGTAAAAAAAACATTTTCACACGCCGCTCGCACGCGAACGAGATAAATGCACCGGGTGGAGTTATTCTTGAATGCACTACCTAATATGTTGAATTATATTTCATCATACGTTTTTTACTGGTTTTTTACTTTGAATTAGGTTTAAGTACTTATATCAATCCCTTCTCCGGCCTTTATAGTAAGCTGAAGGTACCTACGTTGCACAGATGTTTCGTGTCGACAAAGCTCTTGCTGTTGAAACTTCCTTTGTTTTTAAGATATCTTCGTGTATCAGTTTATTTTGCCTGTCAAGCCAATTTAAGACTCGAGACTTAAGGAATTGCTTCGGGAAAAAAACCACCTATACTTATCATTTGTTTTTGGATCATTAGTCAACCTGGGTGCGAGGCTCGCTCTAATTCCTTTATGTATATCCGTATTCATACTTATGTTCATAGATACTTATTCATTAAATTGCATCTATAGATACAATATGTTATGTCTAATTAATAATATTTTAAATAATTTCAAGGTAATAAGAAAAAATTGGGTGCTAAAGTCTGTCAGCGTTTTCACCTCTATTCTGTAAGAGAATAGATAATACCGCTCAACAAGCCTCGCTGGTTTAGGGATGACGGTTCGTCCCTGCAGGGGTGTTATTCCCTCACAAACAACGGACGGTAGGACGGACGAGCGAAATCGCAGCGGCGAGTTTAAGTCAGGGACCGGAAAACCCGTTCCTTTGCTTAAGCCGTTCGAACGGCTTACCCGTTCATACGGTAAGCCAATCGTTTCGGTAACCTCTTCACCGGCTTACCCAACGATGAGATAGCCCTATCAAGCCAGGTTACCCTAACCATATCCCTTTGGTAACCGCTTACCGAATGTTGTTGGATTTGGTATTAAGCGCTTACCGTTCGGGTTAGGGTAACCCCTTCGCCACCTTCCCGCGCGTGCCGCTATTTTTTAGGTACTTATATTTGATGCCACGTCGTATTCATAATACCGATGAGCTGCGTCACTTTTTTGTTTAGGCATAATAAAACCGGGAGTAGGTATGTACACTTGTACTTTTTTTTAATGACAATAACAGTTAATATCTTTATTTGATTAATTACAGTCTCTTATTACCAAAACGACACACCAAATCTTAGCTCATCAAATTAAATTTCACTTACTAATATAACTACGGAGATGCGCAACGTTCGCAAATCACTAAGAAAGTGACGAGTAATATGCATGCAATAAACAAATAAATAGGCAAACAAGTGACAAAAGGTAGTTTACGCCAAAAATTGATCACAAGGACCCAACATTTTTGCAAAAATATGCTTAAAGATCAAGGACCAAGGCTGCGACGACGGCGGCAATTCATAAAGCTTTTACAAATGCCGCCACGAGCGGCTCGTGCCACAGGCCACTGCACTCACCTTTGATTGAAGCGCGCGCGCCGCCCGAGTTTTGGTTTCTATAGGTTTCTATAAACAGTCCAAAAATATGTCGTACGTAGTCCGTCTAAGAACTAAAATTGCTTGAAGGTATTTTAAGCGGTAACCCATTCGGAGGTTTTGATACTGGTAAGCGGTAAGCGAAATTAACTCAATCGAATGGATTATCCGTTTAATGTGTAACCCAATGAAGCGCTTACCGAAATGTGCGGGTTTATAAAAATCAGCGCTATAAAAACCCTTTAAAAACCCCGGGTTAGGGTAAGCGGGTCCGGTCCCTGGTTTAAGTAAGCAGCCTTATACGTTCGATCCATCGGCAGAAACCATGCTGCTAAATTGAGAATGCACGCGCTAAAATATGTTTTGTTGGCACTGACGGGACTACTTAAACTCGCCGCTTGGACATTCACTCGTTCGTCCGTTCGACCGTCGTTGTTGAGAGAATCACTACCCAGAGATCGGTCGGTCGGCTCATTGTTACCAATGATTGCCCACGCGCAGACAATCGCTTTTAATTCGTTTCGAATAACGCCTCGCTACGTCCTAAACACTATGTACAATGAATTTTGAATATCGGTATACTCGTAGGTACAAATAGGCAAGATTTTTTAGGCATTAAATAAAAACTACAATTGATGTTTGGAAAGGAGCTCCAATTTCAAAGAATGAATGAAGCGCGTTTAATACAATAAACCATTCAGACTTTGGTATTAATACATTTTTTGGTCCTAAATTCCTTCATCAAGTTAACAAACTTTTTGTTACCTTATTTCAAAAGAAACAAAAGATCTAAATCGAGGTGCTAATAAAATTGAAGTGCTAAAGTGCCTGCGTTTTAAACGTTTTGAAATTCGAATAAGCACCAGCGCATCGAATGGAAAGTTATGAAATTAAATGTAAATGCGGTTCTTTTGCACGATTTGTAGAACGACATTACTGTTGGCCTCATTTCCCTCTATAAAAATATAACCTTTACATTCCGTTACCACAACGCCTTTACGTTGATTTGATACTAGGTAGCTTTTGTACTTTGTTTCAAACATGATGCGAGTGAACGTAGAAAGGGAAGCAAAGTTGGTAATATAAATATCGGCTCACTATATCTCCAAGAAGTTCCAGTAAAGTTAGGTTGGAAGCGAGTTATTCGGCCGGGGTGTATAGTGTAAAACTTACACAATGTCGATAGTCCTACCTCGCTTGTGTTAAGTACATCTCTATTGGGTTTAAAACATTTTCGGCAAAGAGGTTTAAATTAACATGTCATCTTTCTAAAGGTTCCTAGCTTTGACAGGAGCCTTAAAAATGAACCCTGTCCTTTGCCAAATCCGACATACATTATTCTAATCCCTTTTCTCATATCTCGAGCACACCCTGACCCCGGACACGTGTCCGGGCGAGCCTACAGCTTCACAATGCCGAGTCTTTCAAACATCCTAAACAAACATTAGAAATGTGTTCCAATATCAATAGTGGTCTTGCGATAATATTTATTTAATAGTTATCTCTCATATTTGAGACATCATGAAAGATTTACATTGCTATTATTATTCGGCAGTTTTTTTAAGTTAACCGATATTTCTTCTCAGGTAGGACTCACCTCGGGGTAACTTTGTAAACAAACTCACTTTAGGTAGATCATCAGACCTTGCATTCCATAATTCATAAGCGATTGAAAATGTTTTATAATAGCGATTCGTACGAGCATCAGAGGCCCTAGCCGAGATGCATTATGCTAACTAGCGTTTCTATTCTTTTTGTTTTTAAGCCAATCGCGTCACTGGTAGATCACGTGACTTTTCGTATCACGTCATCTACCAGTGACGCGATTGGTTAGTTAGCGTAATGCATCTTGGCTTGGGCCTCAGAGTTGTTGACCACTATTCTTAACTAACGTTAGAATAGCTTGTTGGTATAAGATACAATAAATTTTGTACGCATGTACTAAGCTTGAAATCATTTGGGTGACGGAAAGTTCTCCGGCCCTGCTAGCATAGCTGGCCTATTACCTAGATAAGATAGATAAAACGTTTATTTAATGCTTCAAAATTCGTTACTACTTAAAAAAACTCGTATCTGATATTTCGAAATTTATGAGTTTGAATTTAAGACGTTTTACTATTAAGTTTAAAATCGTATGTCACGAAATATGAGATACGAGGTTTTTTCAGAGCATTGACGTATTGTCATATTTAGTGCTAATGAACAATATCAAACTAAACCTAACCTAGCGCACTCACAATCGGAATCGCAATCGACTTCAAAGTGGAACAATTGTTTTCATTTTGTATGTAGACTCGCCTTCGGAATGTCAAAATGAAAACGATTGCGATTGCAAGTGCGTTAGGCAATATATCAGAAGCTTTAGTCCATGATGATAAATAGTATTGATAACCCCTGGACGGTGCTACCGATTTTCATCAAACCAGAACCATATCGAAAAAATTAAGTAACAAAATTATTATTATTAATAATATTTTTTACGTAACACCTGGCCATAATGTGAGTTTTATCGCACGCTGCTCGCACGGTAAAACTCGCATTGTGGCCAGGTGAAGACGTAAAATTGTGTACTCATCACGGGCAGTAAAAAAGAAAGCCCTCTATCGCATATTTACAACCCTCGCCTACGGCTCGGGTCTCAAATACCTGCGATTTCGGGCTTTCTTTCTTTTACAGCCCTTGTTAAGTAATGTACTATTAATAATTTAATTAGAACTAGTCCTAATATTTTGGCTCCACAATTCCACACAGACAGACATTGAGAAAAACCAACTCTAACTTATAAAGTGTCTCTTTTTTAGTTTGTGGTTAAGAATACAATACGCTACGGAAGCAAGTAATAAGATGACGTTCCTTATAAATGCAGATGAAAATTATAACTTTAAGGGGTCGAGCATGTAGTCGGTAGCTCACTTTACGTAAATAGAGTAGCCATCTCCTGTAATGTTTACTTTTACGCGGCAACAGTTTCGGTCCTTGTTTAAATGCTTTACTTTAGAGTACTTACCATAGTTTACTTTGCGATATTCTTACCTGTAATAGAACATGATAGCGATGCAAACTTCTTGGCTGCATGTTCAATGAAACTGCTTTTATTCTGTTTTGAAGTAAAACTTACTTAACAAGAACTCAGTGTCTGGGTACTGCACCACTTAGTTATAATGGCTGGTATCGCGCTGGTCTCACGTTGCCCTACTTGTAACGTCGCACGTAGGGAACTCGCTTTGTTCACCGGCACCAGTCAACTCGAGTTGTGACACAATATGTACTGAAAATACTGTACTTAAGTATTTGGTGAACACAAATCTTGGAATAAGTAGAGATGAAGATCATCCGTCACATGAAAATATTAACGTTGTATCATGTAAATAACTCTTTATTTATGTAAATAAAATACCTGTAGGCAATCAGAATAAGTAAGAACTTATTTGACTTAAAAAATGTGTTTAATTATGAGAATAATAAAAAAATCTTTGATTCGGTAACTGTGAGCTCATAGTGTGCATTTCACAATGTCGGTATGTTATTAATGCTCCAGTAATTTAACTATTAATATCAATTCGGTATATTGCGAACTTCGTACTCGACCACTTACGTCGTAGCAGTTTATTTTCAGTTAAAAGTTTCTGTCGGCAAATTATTTCTTCTTCCGTCCATTAGTGGATTCATCTTAATCCTAACTGTTTGTATTTACAAGAATTAAAATAGAATCCAGATATTTCCTGTTCGAATTGCTACAGTCCACAACGGGTCACCTGTTTTGTAAATATACTGGCATTGTGGAGTCTCATAATAGTACTTAGGTATTTCTTTGTTTGTAAATTTTCAGTCTTATGACAGCGATAAAGAAGTCGGTAAAAGCGATCCAAAGAATTCTTGAATGGAGTTACTTAAACATAACACACGGCTGGTGCGTCGGTATTTTGGCTGGTTAATAATAAACGTTAGACGGTAAATTTACTTCTCTATATTGAAAATTTATTTTAGTAATCCCCTAAAAACTGACGTTAAATGAAACGAGATGAGCGCGTTTATTATCTAGATTCCTTCAACTGAAGGCAGTTATGGCGGCCCATCTTACAACAATGCAGTTTAATCCAAATTTCGTGAACCGTCGGCCATTTTATCCTATAGAAGTTTAAACCGCTGTAGCCGGTAATGAAGCGGACGGCGGCGAGACAACGCCGCCCCAAATGAATTCGCCGCGAGATGAAACACGACCCAGATTCACTATTACCGCAATTCTCGTGTTCGTTAAGATTATTTCATTATTAACGTCAGCTACAGATTTTTGCGAGTTGAATAAATTTTTATGTTATGGTGAGCTTTTGTCCGAGGAGAATTCATTAGTGTAGAATGTAGATATATCTGGAATTGTCCAAATTCTCTGAGTTAAACAGTAGAAAAGTCACTTTTCTTCGTCGAGCTAATGCTACTATTTGTGGAAGAGATGTAGATGTAAATAAACACACTATCACGGTTACAATGTTGCTAATGATATTTAAATTTTCGAGTCTAGGTCTAAACATTTATTGCGTTCAATGGGTTAGGCAAATTTAGTCTAAATTGCTGTAACTCTTCGGGCATTAAACAAATACGGTGTACTATGATTCTGTAATTATTAATACATAGTGAAGTAATATTATTTATAATTATTTGTTGATGTCATAATATAATATTCATGACAGACTTATAAATAACACGTAGATACCTTTCGACCAACGCTAATATCGACAATGCCCAATAAAAAATCTGTGAGGCTAGACAAGTCGTGACAAGTGGTTTTACGCTAACGTAAACGGTTTACGAAAACTGACAAAAAATTTGGGACTGGCGTGGGCGTTCGACTTGACCGTCTGACAGCTTACGTCAATCCTATATATTTTTGTTAACGGTAACGAATGCCAAATGCATCTGGTGTAGGGCCTCTGATTGATATTCTCGCCAATTTCTTCAAAAAATGTAATCGCCATTTGAACATTTTGCCGTACTTTTTTGAAGAAGACTTTCAGTGAAACGCACCTTAGAAGCTATCATTTTCTAAAAAGTGGTTACCACTAGTTTTGGATAGCATTGTTGAACGGAATTTGAAAGAGAAGATAATGGATAGGTCACTTCAAATTTTTAAACTTCTACGATCATAGCATAGCACACACTACTAAACTTATTGTAGAAGTTGCCTATAGTCTATACTTTTAGGAATTTAAAAAAATTTAAACATTCCAAATCACGTGACTTTGTTAAACAACCAATCAAAACTGTTTTATCGAACTTTGACGTACGACGACTTTGACGGCAGCCAATAGAAGCAGAACACTGTCTATTTCTATTGGCTGACGAACTATATCACGTGGTTGTTTTGTTTACATTTTTATAAATGCCTAAAAGTATAGACTATAGAAACGGCTATATTTATGAAAAGTATCAGATCTAATCTTTACTCTACTCGAAATACCTCGTTACAGTTTAACTTTAAAAGCTTGAAGTTGAAAAAGACGCGCGAGGCACGATTGCAGGAGCAATTAGTTTGTTTATGCGGCGCACACTTGACCCAAATTCATCCGCGGGCTATTAATTGTTTCCATTAACGTGATTTCCTTCGAGTCATTGCCCGGAATTATAACATGATGTACACAGGCAACCGTGTTCAAGTTTTCTCATGAATAATGCTACTTTACGGAAATTTTGTATTGATGTAAGCTTTGGGATCTACCTCTATATACGCTATAGGTACAAACACATGAGTCTGTTTTTGTTTCAAAATTCGTAGAAATTATAGAATGTTGTTCATGTTTAATTTAATCGGCAACTGATGTCTATACCATTATATACTATGCATGTCTACAGTCTATATAATATATACTATAATTATTTTCTGTTCCTACATAGAGAAGCTAGAAGCTTTCGGCTTTCAATTGAACTTAAGAACAGTTTGAGGTCAAATTAACAAAGTTGTTGAATAGATTTGATCCCGTCGCCTTATGTACCGTTAAACTTTAGTTGAAACGGCATTAGCTAATCCATTAAGTGCAACTTATATTGCAAGCGGATCTAATACTTAACACCAAGTGATAATTGAAGAGCAGTATTGAATCAGAGTATCAATTGAACGCAACAATTATTCAAATCAGCTGTTTGCATCGCATATCACGCGACGCGTGTGCGTGCGTTGCATACAGCACACACGTAATCAACACGCATGCGGCCAATCACGCGCCGATAATAGCAAGGTTAGGTACTAACTAAACAACGTTAGAGACCGAACGCATTCGATATTCAAAAATTAGTAGCATCTTGTACCCGTACCCTAAATTAAATATAGTAGGGGTCCGGACAATTCGACCCAGTTACTTGACATGCATCTTTTTAAAATAAAGATTAGGTTAAATGCATAATATAAAAAAAAAACTAAAAATCCCTTAAAGCGATAAGTTCGCCCTTGTACATCCCTGTTATATTATTGTTTTTTTTTTTAATAATTGCTATCTCTTAAAGGCAGGCTTGTAGTATTGTTAAGCGATGGGATTGCAATCTGTCACTAATGTACACATGGTAAACATCTTAGCCTGTTGTGCAAAATGTGGCTATAGGATTAACAACAAGTTGTTAGAGTTGTTGGTAATTCTGTAGCTTTGCCTACCCCACTCTGGGATTACAGGCGTGACGGTACGAGTATGTATGTATGTATGTTATCTCTTTTGTTTGTACAGTAAAGTTTTTACATACATACATACATACATACTAAACAACATAGAATGGCGATTGTAAATAATGCTACTTAAAATTGTCTCAAGCAGGTACATACTTACAAAATATTTTCATAAATAAAACCTTACGTCACAAAAGATCTGAAATTGGAAACGTCACGAACAGCGCAGTTCTACATATTGCAGGTGCACTCACAGCTGACGCCAGCTCATCAGAATAATGGAACAATTAATACATACGTAGTTAGCGACTCCAAAGCAAAGGCTTCGCTTGCATGTGTGGAGCAGACTTGATTTACCATTTCACACGTGTGCTATTTTTTGTACTCAGGTGTTCGATTAGGTGTACGGCCATGATTATGAAAGAATGGCGCAGTCATTCGTGATAGAGAAATGGAAGAGGTGATTTTTGATTTCGAATGTTTAGTCGATGAAGTGGTACGGTAAAAATTGAATCAATTGAATGTTACTAGGGTAAATAGGCATCTTCTGGATGGACTCGCTTCATCGTCGATACAATCTTCGTACTCCAAGGGCAAGAGTTAATCAAGAGCGAACACATTATCAATATAAATAAAACATTATTTCATATGGTTGAAAGTATGAAATAGAGATAATAACATAAACCAGGAATAACATCCTCCTCACTGGTGCTAGATTGTACATTAAAATAATAAAGTACATCTAGATAACAACATATAATGTGTATCAAACAAAGGTCCAAGCTCCTTTGTGATTCAAGTAACATCTTAGTTGATGTTTCTAACGTCTTGTTAGGCTCGGATGGTATCCGACAGATTATTATTCACAACAATCGTAATCTCGTTATAATAGCAACAGTATTAATTATCAGTGTAAATTATTTGGCTAAAACAGAGGTCCCCAAACTTTTTTGTCTCGTAGATCACTTAGCAATTTTTTCGGTTTTACCCCATCTTACCTAATGTAATAAAAATCGGGGTCTTTTTCACGGATAAAATGAGAGGTCTAGCTGGCTAAAACTTGACACAGGCTACAATTAAAATCACTGGTAAACATCTTCGCCTAAGTGTGCAAAATGTGGTTACAGAATTATCAAAAAGTTTTTATAGTTGTTGGAAATTCTGTAGCTCTGCCTACCCCACTCTGGGAATAAAGGCGTAAGTTTATGTATGTACTAGGGTGAATTGAAAAGTTTTGAGCCTGAGGTTGATAATGAAATTAAAAAGAAAAAATAATACTGGCACGTAACACTTACATATTTATTTATCATAATGCACTATCTTTTGTTTTTCTTATGTCACAATTGCAAATTTTGTAATCGATTTACTAAACGAGGTTCGCGGTTTCCTGTAGAATGGATAAAATTGAGCACCGTTCTGTCATAAAGTACTTACAAAAAAAAGGTTTAACGCCGAAGCAAATTTTTGAAGATATGTGCCAGACTTTAGGAGAATCCGCTCCTTCATATGCCACCGTAAAACGATGGGTAGCAGACTTTAAACGGGGCAGAGAAGCAGTTGAAGATGAACCCAGGTGTGGTAGACCAATAACGGCTTCCACAGACGAAAATGTCAATAAAATACTAGATATGGTTATGAACGACAGGCGGTTGAAAGTTGCAGAGATAGCAGAGAAAATTGCCATTTCCTATGAGCGAGTACAGAACATAATCACCAAGGATCTTGGATTTTCTAAGGTCTCTGCAAGGTGGGTACCTAGACTACTTTCAGCTGAAAATAAACGCACCCGCCATACAGTGTCACAGGATTGTTTGGATCTGTTTCAATGCGACCCACAAGATTTTCTCGGTCGTTTCATAACTATGGACGAGACTTGGGTCCACCACAATACACCGGAGTCAAAAGTGCAGTCCAAACAATGGAAAAGGTCAGGGTCTCCACCTCCTAAAAAAGCTAAGGCAATTTTATCAGCGAAGAAGGTAATGGCTTCAGTTTTTTGGGATTGCAAAGGGGTCATCATGGTGGATTATCTCGAAAAGGGTAAAACCATACATGCTGATTACTATTGCACCCTCTTACAACGTCTGCGTGAAGAAATTAAAACGAAAAGACCTGGTATGATATCTAAAAAAGAGTTGTTACACCAAGATAATGCACCTGTCCATACTGCAGCGAAATCTATAGCACAAATACATAACTGTGGGTTTGAATTGTTGCCGCATCCACCCTATTCGCCGGACTTGGCCCCCTCTGATTATCATCTTTTCCCGAACCTAAAAAAACACTTGGCAGGACGGAAATTTTCGACGGATATTGAGGTACAAGAAGCTGTGACTGAATATTTCGATCACCTTGAAGATTCTTTTTTTTTACAAGGAATAATGAAGTTAGAAGCCAGATGGCAGAAGTGTATAGATCGTTTTGGAGACTATGTAGAGAAATAAAATTGTTATAAAAACTCAAGTCTTTATTTTACAGGTTAGGCTCAAAACTTTTCAATTCACCCTCGTATGTATGTATGTACAATTAAAATTTAGTGCGGAAAAATATTGTTTATAAAAAAGAAACACGCACAGAAAATAAAAACGTAAGTAGTTTATAACTAAAGTATTACGTAAGTAAGTAGGTACCTACCTACTATACTATTTGTGGACCCCCATTTTTTTTCCGCTCACTTGTACCCCTTGCTGGTCTACGTCACCCCTGGGGATCGATATAGTTAGACCACTCAGGGGATCACTGGGCTAAAGTATGATCACTTTAATTAATTTGTTACTGAAGGCGATGTGAAAAGCCATGGTTTAAGACTAAGTAGAATAAAGACCCAGTCCAGTGTAGACGGTGCACAATGGTGCGGTGAACAGACACTCTGTCGCTAATAGCTCATCAGTGCGCTGATCGAACGGGCTATTGCGTAATAGTGTTTGCTATTGACCTCGGAAACACGTACATAGTATGTGTATAGCTCTTTGTATAAGGTTTACTCTGATGTATTTACTCGCGCATTGCTAGTTAACCCTGGACTCTAAGGCCGCATTCACACTTGCATGTTATTGCTGTAAGTTCTGAAACAAAGCTATGTACAAGAAAGAGATGCAGATATTTGCCACTCATTCTTTCCCATAATTGCGTCTCAAAACTCACAGCAATAAGTTTCAAGTGCAAATGCGACCTAAGACATAAATACTTAATACGAAATTTTATATAGGTGTTATACTTCTGTGCGCAATCATCTACATACGTAGTCTATAAAGGTACGGCATTGTTGAAATGATCGAATTAAGAAATCAAGACGAATACGAACTGATTCGACAAAATACGGTGTCGTATGATTATGCACTACATACGAGTAATAGAGATGCATGGTTTAATTTCCAATAACAAATAAAAGGTTAATCCCGATTATTCTTGCTTTGCATTGAATGTCAGATGATCATTAAATGGTTACCTCGTACAGTCAAGGACTTTAATTGTTAAGCCACTATGGAACCCTGTCATAATGACAGCGTCAAAGCATATTAAAGAAATTACGCTAAAATTAATGATCAACGTTATGCGACAGTGTTCCATAGTCGCTTAACAATTAAAGTCCTTGACTGTACAGTAGGTATAAGTAGTATTATTTGACATTATTTAATTATTGTGTTGTATGGTATCACTTGTCAAACCATGCTACCCGAGAACTATTAAACGCAAACATGGTCGGATGGTCGCCCCCGTAGAAGATGTGAAGACGACTTCACGAAACTATTAGGCAAAACATGAACTAGAATAGCACAAAACAGACACGAGTGGAAAAATATGAAAGAGGCCCTTGTCAAAAGACAAACAAGCAGTAAATTATTAATTATTAACCTAATGAAAAATTTGAAAATGTAAAACTGTTTGAAACTAAGGCGCATATTATTAATATTATTATGTATCACTAATAAAGTGAGCAAACAGATATTGTATGATACAAAGTAGTTGCTCACTCGTCTTAATATGGCTGCGATAGGACTTCAGGGGGGTTATTATGACATAGCTATGCAGATGAGTTTGCGGTGAGAGAAAAAGGACAGGGCTATATAAATGCTATAGCTCTGTCCTTTACGCTCGCCGTAAAATGAACTGCATAGTCATGTCATAATAACCCCCTGTTAGGCTAAAATAACATTGTTTGTTAAATCGTAGTTCGTATATCACAATCAAACGAGCCAATTTAGGCCCTCACAAACATATAAACTGTGTCAATTAAACATAATTGCGTAACGTTCTAATCTCCTTTCTGCTTCCATTAATTAGGCTTCAGCCTTGGCAACATATTAAGCTCTAAGGTAATAGGAAATAGTAATATCTACTGTCTAGTACACGAAACTTGAGGCATAATACTACGACTGAAGTAAAATAAGCTTCAATTTGAGTTCTGGTTAACTAGCTCTGCCCACAACTTCGTCCGCGTAATGTGTAGGCAAACGGGTCTGTAAGTAAAACCTTGAAACTACATTTTTTTCAAAACGAAAAGTTAATTTCTGTGTTTTTTAAGGCCTTAAATATTCCCATACCAAATTGCACCTAAGTCGGTGCGGGCTACATGCAAGTTGCATTTGTGAGGTAAAGTAAGTATTTACCTAATCGCGTAAGTTGTATGTTTGAACATATTTTGGGAGATAGGCGTGAAGGTTTGTATGTATGTTTGTGTAAAACCATCCTGACCATCTTGTGCCTAGGTATATATATCCACCGATTGATTAATGGGATAACGACCTTAAATATGTTAAACAATTCAGTTGCGTTGCGGTCTCAACATAAACACCTAATTAGTTAGCGAAGGGAAGCTCATTAGCCGTTAGTTAGCTCTTCTGATGTAAACACCTATTAGTTTCATATTCCTGCCGCTAATGATGCTGCAGTTTGATAAATAGTAATTGCATCCTGTTTGAAAAAAGTGTCGATTACCCTTAGAACACCGGGCAGGATTAAGTCAGACCCTGCTCATTGTAGGGTTCCTTTGACGTTGTAAAATACATAGAAAACTATGTCCAAAAACCGCAAGTGTATGAACTAATAATTTGTTTACGAGTATTTATTTGGTTATCTTAAAAGCTTTTCAGTATAGTAAGCGATGATACTTTTAGAGTTCATTATTTTCTAAACGGTCCGCCAGATAACAATTACAATAAAATGCACATACCTACCTAATTTTATTATTAGGCTTAGTGCGCGGTTTGAATATTTATAATGTTAACAAAATGACGGATTTGTAACTTTGATGCATTCAGAGAAAGAGGGAGTGTGACGGAGAGGGCCTGATACTATAAGGGTTCTACTACGGAAGCCTAAAAAGGTTTACATTTTGTATATATATATACCTATTTTAATGCTGTTTTGACACAGTCCAGAGGTGTTATTCTCTTAAAAACTAACGGTCGGAGTGAGCAAGTCATACGAGCTCGCTTACTCGATGGGTAAGGCGGGTAAGCTGAGAATATGCAGCCCAAGTCATACCTACGTAGAAACTCTTATTTAATCTGTACCCAGGCCCCAACGCAATCCATTTAAGTACTATATACGGTCTGACGGGACAACTTCAACTTGCCGGTTTATATTTAGTGCGTCGAATTTAAGAACAATGTTTGAGAGAATCACCCAGTCGTAGTTCAATGTGGAGCCAACTTGCTTTACTTATTTAGAGTCCTATTTATGAATGTATTTTTACCTATTTATTTGGTATTACATATTTTATGCCACCGCTTACGTATGTTCAACGAAGCCCGACGAAGCGTACAGCGATCATAAAGAAAATAAAACCTGCCCACCGTCGCATTTACGATTGAAGTGGCTGCGTTACTTTTACGGCTAAAATTACACGCAATAAAAACATTTTTATTTTTGTTACAGGTAACACCTGCCTATTCATCATTTTCTGGTTATCGTCGCCGATGGAATATCTTGCATAATGCGAGGAATCGTGTCGGAGTTTCTGGTAAAACTTTCAATACATACGGGAACAATGAATTTACCTAATTAACTGCTTTACATAACCGTGGTGCCTGCTACAAACTGGTTACCTAATATGGCTGTGTTTATCGCGTGACAGAATGTGGATAAAACATCCGCACATCTACTCCGTAAAACCCAATTGCTTTTAATAATTGTATCGTATCGTCAACGTAATGATAGCACTTATTTACTTAAGAGTAATGGCGATGGAGTTAAAAACAATGCGGAGTTAAAAACATGTCAATGTCTAAATATCCATGACTTTCTCCCCTTAGTTAAGATATTTATTTAGTTTTCCTTATCTAGATGGCATTCTCCTATTTATTAGTTACCGGTTTAATTATTGATTATTTGCACCACAATACGCTGAAGAAAGCAATTCTAAGCCTATTAATGTTTATACATAGGTACATTCAGTATTACATACAAAGCCTGGCCATTGCAATGGGTAGATCCAAAGCAGAGCGATCTAGACCAGCCGATAAAACCACCCACACGCTGTAATACCACAAATAGAGTTAGTAATGGACAAGTGCCTTATGACATTAAAAACATGACGTAATTAATACCTTGTTAAGCGTGATTACCAGATTAGTGACAAATCTAAAATTAAGCTAAATTTATTCGTGAATTAATTTAAGTCATTAGGAAAACGTCGAAACGTCTCTTCTATCAATTTATAATATTATTACTAGGTATAACATAAACATCAAACAAAATTTTGGATTAGGATTCTAAAACACGCATCAATTTATTCACATATATTTCTTAATGCAAAACGTTGATAGCCCGTTGTTATCCCAGCCTTGCCCTGCATTCGTCAAGCGGATTGCAATCGCAGTGCGCATTAGAATGCAGAAGGCCCGCCGCATCCCAATAAGGCGCCACCACCTGCTCCTGTCGCCACGGGTGAAGGTCGCAGGACTGCTTTATTATTCCATCCGAGGAATCATAACACAATATCAAGCGTGACTAGGGCTGAATAACTTAATGCAACGATAGTGTACTATTCATGGCATCACTTACACATCAAACTCTGAAGCAGATTAAACGGGTTGTGATTACCTAATACTATTAAGTTAATAGTAAAGCAAAAGTAAGAACCTACCTATTTTACATTTGTTTAGTTGTTCAACAATATTATAAACCGTAGGCATAATGTTTTAACAATTCCGCAATTAAAGCTTTTGTACTTTATGCGAGTATAAGTTAGAGTAATTCAGTTTCGGTCAGGTTTTGTAGAATAACGGATGTATGAGTCTTAGGGCCGTATTAATAAACTCATCTTGGCTGAGAGGCCCGTAACTAGAGCACTGTCATTTTTGATGCATATCGAGAAGAGCATTAGAGTTGAGATCAGTTTATTAATGCGGTCCTTAAATGTCTGTCTCTTCATTCACCGAGTTTAACGCCCGGTTAGATCGGTTATTATGCCACTTTACTGTACATTAAAACAAGAAGTGCCTACGGTAAGTTACACAACAGGAACTACGCACCTTTGAAGTTTGTATGTTTTATTATTTCCGGATAGAACAAATGTGGAGCATCACGATCAGGAAGCCCGTTAAACACCTACACTGATATCTTTCGCCTGTCTTCTGACTATTGGCTAACTGTTGTTCAGATCTTACGCAACAAATATTTAAATTCAGAAAAACATAAATTAAATATTGCTTTATTTTTATTCAATATCATTTACGCCCTGATGTCATATTCATATTCATTGTGTATCATGCATGATTTGAATTCGACAGCTACGCATAAGTAATTTTGTTTGAATTAACATAATTATGTTTGTCTTGTCTAAGAGTAATGACATGTTTATAAAAAAGCCTTTGGGTCACAACAATTAAAACCTTCGCTTCTTATTTGAAATAGATACGAGTACAACGCGAATAAGATTCTTTTCAATAAAATCTATAATGACAACTAGCAATGCGACTGAGGAAAAAAGAAACATTAGCATCACAACTTCCTTTGTTGCTAGGAAATCAAAAGTTCAAAGGGAGAATTTGCATAATTGTGTACTGCTGCCGAGTAGCGTAATCAAAAATCAATGCTGCTTTTATACGGCGGCGTTTGAAGCATGTCAATAGCGTGAATGAAATATACAAACGCGTTTCATCTTCTCGGCAGCTAATAAATGTATTTTAACAGCTTTCGAAGGCAGCATTGCCTCGTTAAATACTTCATGCGACATCAACGCATTACTCGGCCAAAGCGAGTGCGATATCGCGTCGTGGCCGCGTGAAATGTGAGCTGTATCAATAATCTGACCTATATAGCCTATATGCATCTGAATTATACAATACGCGAGTAGCAGGAACGCTGTATTTTGTCGCTTGATCGAAATTTCCGAAATTGATTCCCAACATTAATACGCGGACACGTCCGTTTCATTTCAGTTGGCAATTGGCAATTGAAAATGTGTTTGGTTTGCGTTAAATAGAAATAATTGTGTTAATGATAGAACAAGATAATTATATGAGTATGTGCTGCTGCTATACAGAAATGAGTTCACGGGTTATTAACAACTTTTCGTAATGCTCGTACCTACACGAAAGCTATGTACGAATCAGAAAGTTGATAGGATTTCGATTGAGCAAGCCTCTAATGCCAAACCCTTATATGCGCTAGGTGCCTGGGTCGGAATATACGAACCAGTACAGCAACTTTATCCAGCAATCGGTTGGTGTGCTGTGCAGTCACGAGCGTGTCGCAACGTGCCGGCTCTCGCAACCGCGCGTGGCGCGCCACGATCCGAAATGGGCACTCTTTGTTTCAATCCAACAGTCCCAACGCGATTGAGAAATGCTCTAGGGACGTTTTTATACAGCTATAAACAAAACGCACACTTTCGACAAAATCAAAAGCCAAATCAACAGCTCTCAAAGTAGACGCAATAAAATTGTTTTTGTTCCTAAGTCGCTATTATCGCAGCGATCGCCGAAGGGATTTATTGTAATGTGTGAAAGAAATATCCGTCGACCCGAATTTTATGGAATCGGGTTTATTTCTCTGAAGCTACGCTCGTATGTATACAGCTTGCATTTACGGCGTCATGCGCGAACATAAATTTTATGGGATTTTCGGACTGACTTTTAATGGACTGTATCTAGGAAGTTGACCACGTTTATGAATAGCCGATAAAAGTGCGTTGAAGCGATAAAATACACCATTTTTATGTTGCCAGCAATTTTCAGTGAAACTTTGAAAACTGTCGCTGTTAGACTTTAATCTACTGTGTACATTCGAATTGATATAATTCGATACGTTCTATGATTACCTAATTTATAATTACCTGAGTTCATGGACGCGAATCGATATAACGTAAATAAATTCAGTTTCCTTTTTGCTTCAAATCATGTATGTTGATTTACGATCTACAATTATAATAACCGTAAACAAGCACGCATCAACCTCGATCTAGGTAACCTGAATTTTGGTTGTTTTTCTTCAAATTCTTATTAAAAAAGCTAGATTAAAGCTGCCAGGCAGGCGTTCCAATTAACCATTAACCATTTTGGTCTCTACACAATACACAAATAAAGTAACGAAAAATGCTGAATAACGTTTTTGGATTATCGTTCACTGCCTAGGAACCGTAACAAATTCGCCTATTTAATCAAGTAAGACGAGTTAATTGCCTACTATTGAAGATTTGAGGTAGCAAAAAGCTTACATAAAGTTTCCAAGGCTTGGTTAACGGGACCGATGCAGTACGACTATGAATCACAACAAGGCCGCGTCGTTCACACGGGTTTAATTCTTAAACAAGTCTCCGCGGCTTCTTAATAAGCATGTAACATGGGAATTCAAACTTCGACGCGGTTGTTCACACGCTCAGGCTCTGGTCTTCCAGCGAGGATCGGACTTACACGTAGCTTCAGTTAACAGTCCCTCTTTATGCATCTTCACTTTTAGCCTTCTGAAAACTTACTGCTGAAGTGAATAGGAGAATTGTAATTTCTGTGGCATTCCAAATCTGGCTTCTTTTTAATTTACTTATCATATTTGTTCGGTGAAGGGTAACATCGTGAAGGGATCTGCAGTGTGAAAACTCATTGTGAGGAAAGCCTTATGCACAGAAGTCGAAAGTATTTTTTTAATAGCATAGTGAAGGCAAACCAGCTCACAAGCCACCTGATGATAAGTGACACGGAAGCCCATAAATATTTTCAATCTTACGAAGACTATCTCAAGACTGCTAATGAGTTGCCAACTCTGAGACTAAGATGGAATGCGTCTATGCTCGTAATTTCACTGGCTGTGTTATTCCCAAACCGGAAAACAGCAATGCCAACACTGCTGGTGGCAGTGATCCAGACGGGCCCTGTGAAATGTCCTACTACCGCTAAGAAATGATGATAACTTGTATATTTCTGTGATTGTATTTGGTCGTCTTCATTCTAGAGCTTTTTTCTGTAAATTATCACCGTAGAATGTGCTAACGTTTTAGTGTTTGAATCGTCAATTAGATTGTGGGCAGTTGTTACGTCCATAGACTTTTTATAACACCACGTAACGTTCACGCCGCGAGTGGCCAAACCAATCAAACTTTTTGCCTGTTATAAAAGTTAGTGCTAAGCCTAAAGTTTTGAATTGTTGTATATTTTTTTGTGTTTAAATAAGGCAAATCCGACCAAACATGTGTATAATTTAAAATAATAATAATCGTGGTAACTGTAAAAAATCACTAGTAAAAACTCGAAGGTTCTCATGCAAATAATGGTCAACATTCATCATGTTTTTTTTGGTATCCATTGCCTTTACAATTTGAGACAAACTCGGACGCTGCTTATTGCTGTTTTTGTTAGTATAAAAACTAAGGCAGTTGACAAAATTGTCGCGCAGAAAGAATAAAAAATATCAAGATCGCTCTCAATGGCGGCCGAGGAGTCCGTGACGACGGCAAAGGTCAATGCTACACGCAAGATAATGCTTCTGCTATGCACGATTGACCATCTTTGTAGGAAGTTTCTTAATAATATTAGGGTTAATGTTTTAAAGCTTTAAACATTGACTTACAACTAGCTAATATCGCTCAATGAATACAAAACGGACACATTCCAAAATGATTGGCTCTTCCATTAAAAATCGTACTCCACCACTTCTAATTTTAAAATGCAACACTGACTCATTTCGGATTGTGTCCGTTTTGTATTCAATGAACGATATATATGAGCTGTTAAATCCTGCCAAGTTGCAGTCACTGAAAGCGATAGTGCTTTAGGAGTCATATACATCTATCTCTTTCCCTGAGTGGAACTTCAGCTGGTGGTAACGTACGCTGTTCTTGGCATCACTGTCACACTACGGGCAATAATCAGGTTTAGGTTTTCTACATGTTTTAAAAAGTAGGAATGTAATTTTGATACATGAAAAACTAGACTGCTTTCACACAGTTAACTATTTGCCGCGGTACTTTAAGCGAGGTTTAGAATAGCAATAAAAATTGCAGTGGTTGACTGTCTTACTGTTAACTTTAAAGTTAGAAAAAGAAGGTAAAATTATGCTTTTTGCTCTAGAACTAAAGATGACGTAAGATAGCAATCAACTTCTGCAATTTTTATTGCTAATCTATATTTATGATGTAAAGACATCAAAAAATACGTACATACTTGTAGAAAAAGCTTTTGTATTTGTGTGTATGTACATATAGATGACATAAAAGCAATATTGAGAACAACGCCTGTGGCACTAAGGTCTGAATTTAATTGGATAGCATCAAGTAATCATGTGTGACCGTTGTCATCCCAACATTATTATTTGTTTGAAGGTTGTAAATTGTACTGGAGTGACAGGTGTCAGAAATGTCAGAATCGACTCCCTACCTGGCTGTAAGTCGCTTAAAAAAACTGGGATGTTGAAAATGTTCAAAGATTTCATTTTACAATGAAACGGAGCTTTATAACTTGTACTAATAGGCAAATTTAATGAACACTTAAATTTCTTAATTATCTAAAAGCATTAAGGATAATGGGTATTAGTTAACATGAGCTTGAGCGGCGGTCCGTGGAGGAAATGGTGTAGCCTTAGTTTCTGAGTAATGAGGTTTATCCCATAAACGGGTAATTGTTATTGTGTGTTTTTCCTCGAGGGACTTGGCAACAATATCTCCAACTGCAGGCGGATGATTAATTGTTTTAGGAAAAAATAATGAAAAAATATTAACATAGGTTTAAATGTTTAAAAAAAAAATGTGTTGATGATGGTTTTTTGCCTTCATCCATTGTCTTTCATCATACTTATGTCATAAGAAATTAAAATAATTGTAAGTAAGTACTTACAATTATTACTACCTTGTATTAATTAGGAAGAAAAAAATCAACTTCATCATTTATTTAACTTATTTTGTTTATTTTCTGTTATATTTCACAAAGTTATTTTTTTTTCAATTTCATTTCAATATGTAAATCATAAATAGGATAACTAGGCAACAAAATTTATCAGTTATACTTATCACTAAGAAATAAGTTAGTCTAATTCAAAGAAATTGTATTTTTAATGGTAACTTATTCCACAGTTTTAGTGTATTTCCTGAGACATAGTACTTAAGTAAAGCAACAGTTTAAAATTTGCAATTATTGTCAGTGCGATACAACTAATACCCTATGTGTAGGTAAACTTATAAAAGTTCGTATGTTTGTATAAACATTTTAAGTTTAAATTAATAGGTATTAATAGAATAAACTAACAAAATAATTACGCAGAAGCACATTTCGCACGTTTTGTTACAAAAAGCAAGTTTTCAGAAAACCCTACCTCATTATTCATGTAATAATAAATATCCCGAATATGACTGTATAAATAATTGCCCACCAAAATGTCTCATTCTGGACATAATGTCTACCCCGAATTCAATGGTGAAAGCAATGACAGGACCAGATAGCCGGCGCAAAAATTAACAAATGCTTACGATCCGTCAATATCAAAGGAACTCGAGCCCACCGGCCATTAAACTGAGACGGTGTGACGTCCCGGGCCGCGCCATAAATCGAAGCTCTCGAACAATGTGTAGTTACAACGTTACGCGGACAATGGCGTATCGGTGTCAAGATCGTTAGCTCCGCGGGACGGACTGCTTTTGTCTTCCTTGAGGGCCAAATGTCAACCACACGCCAATGCTACAAACACTATCGGCCTCTCCGCTCCATGTGCGAAGACGCATTCATAGCTAAGGCCTAAACAAACGAGCTCTTGTTTGATCACTTCCTATTGTAGCGAACATAAACGATTCAAGTTCACTAGCAATGCCTTATTGTCTAACAACGGAACGTGTTTGACAAGGGAACGTTTCAAGCCGCAACTAAAATGCAATGTCAGAATGAAATATTTTTAAGACTCTGAGAAAACTTATCATTTCGCTGTCAACCATTGCCACATCATTTCCGGTTGTCTCTGGAAATCAAGAAAACCCTACTCGTAAACGCTCCGAACTCACCGTAATAGGTTTCTGTCACTATGCGTATTAAAAGGAAATGGAGTAATTCGACGAGTGTCAAGAAAATGTATTTTAGAGATTGAAACTCTGTAAAATATACGTGACCCTTATTTTGCATTGTCTTATTGTATATGTACGACCGAAGTCGAGCTTAAGAAAAAAAAGTGATTTATTCGTCAAATACATAATACATTTATCCTGCTATCTTGTTTTAATTTGCTTTCCAAATCGCCTAGACCATATCCAATTGGGGTCTAGTTTACACTACACTCATGTGGATTCTATAAATTGTATATTTTTCCTACAATCGATCCGGTCGACGGAATGCAATTTGCTTAGACTTACGAACATCTACATCTGCCTCAGAATAGACACAGACTCAACTAATAAAAACAGATCAAGGCCGTTGATTAAAAAGGCATTAAACACGTGTATTTCGTAAGGCATTATCTGTTATAATCATGTGGGTGTTCGGGCGGAGGTCAGGGCGACATCCGCGCACCTGCCCCGGGAAATGCTGCCCTCGATGCAACAGAGTGCAGGATGTTAGCTCGGCGGTCGCTTACGACAGCCACTGACCAATGATACATGGGATATGGAACCAGTGATAGAATACCGCAACGCAGAATAAATCGCTACCACCGTCTTATCCATTAACCTACCGCCAAACAGCAGTGTTCGCATTGTTGTGTTCCGGTTCGGGGATAAGACAGCCGGTGAAATGACTAGCATAGAGGCATTCCATCTTAGTCCTCAGGGTTGGCAACGCATTTGCAGTCTTAGGATTGCTCTGCAGTCTTGAGAATGCGAATGTCTATGGGTCACAGTTTCCACTTACCATCAGGTGGCCTGTGTGCTCGTTTGTCATCTCTATGCCATAAAAAAAAAAAAAAAAAAACTACCGCTGCCGCAGCTAGTGCATATTGACAGTGACCGACTAACCGTAACCGGCAACTATGCCAAACAATACCGCCATATTCGGTGACACACAGGGTGAAAGACGTTAACGTAAACGATTTTCGAAAATGTCAAAATCGATGAAATTGTAATAAGCGCTCAACGCGACCGTTCGGTAGCTTATGTCAACCCTAGGCATTTTGAATAACGATAAGACGATTACGTTGGAATCGCAGAATGCATCTTGTATAGGCCTAGAGAATAGTTAAACTTGTTATTTTCGTCGAAAGCATCTGGTCATCTAGGTACAATGTATGACCTTGTATAACCTTGTAGAAATAATTATTCTAGTTTGTGTCTGAAAGTAGGCAACATTTTACCTATCCCCTACGAACTACCTGAACAAACCATATTTCATAATATTCCATTTACGGTAAGGAAATAACACCAATAAATTATCTCATAGTTAGTGAGTATTTTAGGTCGCAACACGGCACGCACCCGGTTGGCCCAGCAACCTTGTTTCCTTGTGATAAGGTTTCAACCGCACCCGGAAAACTACCTGTCAAATAGTGAGTTAGGTTCATTTTGTAAATACTTTAAGACTTATACATCAAGATATTAATGAAATAATCTAGCTTCTACATATAGGCCTCGGCTTGTTTTGAATGTAAAGCTATGTAAATGTAAATGGCGGCGTGGCGTGTGGCTAAAAAAATGATAGCCGCAATCTCGACAATGTGTTCGTACATTTGGTGGCTTTGTTTCGAGCTCGTTACGGGCTAATGGCGGCCAAGTTTTATAGGAGTTTTGTTCAGCATTCGCTCACGTAACGCCTCGTAATGTGCCTTAATGACCAGCTGTTTATGTGCATAGATAACGCAATTAGCGCGCTCTGGACTCTATGGCCGTCATTATAACTTCGTATATTTTTCTAAGCCGTGGTTTAGGAAACGGTTTCCGCGATGTTGATGAATCGGTTCATTATTTCGATGCTGTTATCCACCCATACTTTAATAATAACGAGTAAGTAATTATTAGTTAAAAAATGTATATGGAAAATACCTGCCCTGGATTTTTATTAAGTACGTTATTAACATTCACTTAATCGTGCAGGAAAATGGGAATTCATTACCAGGAAAGTGAGTTGTATTTGTATTAGTAGTGTCATTTAACGGCCCATAGTAATGTTGTGTACAGATTTTAATTTTAAACAATATTTTTTTGTTAAATAATTGTCAGCGGGTGTTTTATTTGCTGAGATTTCTAAGGCCAAGTAGCCATTGGCGGACGGTAATTAACTACTTGCGACACGGCTGATAATCCGTTGACTTAGCGTTCTCTTGAATTCAGTTGGCGGTATTGATGTAGTAGGTACTACCTATTACTATGAGTATTACAGAAATTGTCTTCACGGTGGAAACGTTTATAATTATCAGTGCCAAGTGTGCATTTGTTTAGTTCTTAAAGCAGGTAAGATGCCTGAAGTTATAAAATTAAAAGGGATCTTAATATATTAAGCACATATCATTCCCATAGCGTAAAACTAAATTTCAACTTCGCATTTAAACATCGAAATACATTACTGGGTTGTAAACTTTGATAATGGCTATTATTTCGCTTTAATGAAAGTCGTTTGTAATACGTTATATATGTGGAGCATTGTAAAAGCTATGCTAGTTAAAATATATTACGAGTTGATTTCTGTTTCTGTTAAGGCTGCAACATTTTGTTGTTTAATTAAGTCGATCGGCAGCGACGCCGGCAGTAAGCTGTCGTAGTGCCGTAGTTGCCGCTCCAATTAGTCTCTCGGCAGACTGAACCGCCTCCTCTTTGTGCATCGTTTACACTGTATTCACTGCTCACACGCGGGGACATCTCTTCATTCAAACAATGTGAAGAAGCATTCCATTAACGTCACTCAAATGTCAGCAGAGTATTTAATAATAAAATCACAAAGCTTTCTGACGTACTTCTCACAATATACATTCATCACCTCGATGTTAAAGCACGCCGAGTACCTACAGCGCCTTTCGTTTAACTTTCATCAGTGATACATTACGCCACTATATACCTAGGACTCAATGTAGCTAATTTAGTGGACGAACACATAAATTTCACCATAATTAAATGGATGAAGCGCGTGACAGCGGTATCAAATTCATAATTTGAAAGGGAAATTTTTCATCACCCTGAAGCGTTATGCCAAATTGAATTGAGAACCGCGAATATCCGCCACCGCGCCGGTGTCACCTTTTTATACAAATACATTGACTAAATTACTAAAAGGACGATGTTTACTGAAATACAAACTCAATTCTAGAGAGAATGCCGGAGGTGGAAGAAATACGACGCAAATTTCAATTAATTGAATTTTCACGTGTTTGCGGGATGCCGACAGGTGGAAGGAAAGGGTTCTTACTTTTGTGTTTTATTTACTTTTCATTATAACCTTTTTTAAACAAATTGGTTTCTTCTACCGTTTTTAAAAGTGTTTATTAATTTTATTGTTCTGTTTTCTTCATTCATTATTTTCTTTCTAATTGAAGTGTACTGCAGTGGTCTCGCTTGGACATGTTTCCACTCAGATCGCATTAGTGGGGCCATCGGACGAGGGTCCCTCAATTTGCCGACGTTTATACGGACCGCGACCGTCGTCCTACCGATACGTAACTTACTTACAGATAACTACTAGGATAAAAGGATGACTTTTTTTGCGACGTTCTCTCAGAATGGAAAAAGGTTTTTGCTGCTACCAATAGTAATTAGGTAGCGGTCTTGCTACGCTTGTTACTGTTGTGTTATCGACCACGTGTTACCGTTGAGTGCTGTGACTTATTAGGAAACTACACGGGCAGCTTATATTTGGAATGTTTACTCAATTGATAAATTAATGTGTTTATTTTTCATGTTTTTTTTTTTTTTTTTTTTATGGCATAGAGATGACAAACGAGCACACAGGCCACCTGATGGTAAGTGGAAACTGTGACCCATAGACATTCGCATTCACAAGACTGCAGAGCAATCCTAAGACTGCAAATGCGTTGCCAACCCTGAGGACTAAGATGGAATGTCATTTCACCGGCTGTCTTATCCCCAAACCGGAACACAACAATGCGAACACTGCTGTTTGGCGGTAGGTTAATGGATAAGACGGTGGTAGCGATCCGGACGGACCCTGCACAACTTGCACAAGGTCCTACCACCCGTTTATTATGACTCTAAATCGGTAGTAACCTTTCACGACCTTTATTCTTCTTTGGTTGAGTCCATGTCACTTTGCTATCGTAATCATATTAATGACCTTACGACTTACGAGACGTTACGTTACGATTTTTAATTTACTTGATAGTAAAAACCGTACCTAACATAGAAAACTAATAAATATGATGCTGAAAAGATCGAGAGGAACTTCGAAAACTAATAAATATTATATAGAAGAGGTGGGACCGAAAGTTGACATAATTTTACTGATTAGGTGTAGGTATCAATGTCTACGTCAAGACTCAAGAGTAAGCTTTCATATTAAACAAATTGATGAAATGCTTACATACTTTACTTTAAAATTGAAGGTTTTCATGTCAATAAAAAATAATTGTATCTTGTAATAATTACTCCTTTTAAGTGGAAGATAAATTTAATGGCAAACTTAATAGATACTCGTAGGTATAATAGTTCATATCCAACTATATTTTAAAATGTACAAAACCTCCGAGTACAGAACAAGTTAGCATCAGAATTCATTAGTGTTTATGCTCTGAAGCTTTTACGGTACAAACCGCAAAAACGGTACGGCGACAGCGATAAATATACGGTACGCCGCAAACGCGTCAGGAGGTACTTTGGGTACTTTGCATCTTTGGATAACGCGCTCATTTATTTAAGAGAGGGGTAAGTACGTTTCAACGCGCGCTACATTTGCAGTTTTGCACTGACGAGTATTAGGGAATTTGCGGTCTCGCATTTACAAGTTTTAGAACCTTCCATTTTGTCCGTATCACCCACGTGCCTCTCTGGGGGTACCGGAGCGTGACACCCTCTTAATACCATATATCACTAGAGGGAATTATTATCAATAGGCGGTCGTTATGATGGCAATTTGTGCGGACGATCTGTTTGGACATTAACGAGTGCACACATGTGGCAATTTAGTATAATGGTAAATATGCAACAAATATGAATGATCAGATCAATATGATAATAAAGGTATATCCTAATAGTTTAAATACTTAAATTTAGATCTCGAAATGACTATGACTGTACTTTCGCGAAATGACCCTCAAAGGAATGGTTGTCGGTCCGTGTGTTTTTAGAGAGGCCAAAACACATTGACGCATAAACGGCATTTAGTGCCCCCAAGAGCGGGACCCGCGGCCCGCAGTCACGTTATTCGCGGCTTGAAAGCCGGCATAACCCTAAGTAGCGAATGCGTAAAACACTGCTCTATAAACAACCTAATAGACCCTTATTTATTCCAAGAAAACACGCGTATGTTTTGCAAATATGCATCATTCATGCTGACCCAGAATACAAGGTTAACAATACTACGTATGCCGATAACACGCGCACTGCAGTAATTGAAATGTGCACGCGTTTTTAAACCGAATGCAGCCTAATTTAATGACGCAGCTTTTGTACAAACAGATGCTAGTTCAGTTGAGGTAACAGAGGAGCAGCTGCACCGGGGGAGGAAAAAGGCTTTGCCGCTGCAACCGCCCGGACCGAACAAAAGTTTGGGACATCGTCATTATTCGCATTGTAACTACCCGATCTGTTATCGCAGTTTATACCTGGCTTTTGCATCAAATGTTACGTTGGTAAAAGTTTTATTTTCATTATTTGCAACATCGAGTTTTATTTTTATTTCTTTGTGAATATTCGATGTTTTATAACAAAGTAAAATGACATGTATTTTTGCTACAGTGTTTATGC
The DNA here is from genome assembly GCA_963966035.1 of Acleris laterana. Lineage (NCBI taxonomy): Eukaryota > Metazoa > Arthropoda > Insecta > Lepidoptera > Tortricidae > Acleris > Acleris laterana. The sequence continues at coordinate 9,377,934 of OZ014445.1, read as the reverse complement.
CGTAAAACGTAGTATTTAAATCACATGATGTGATCGAAAATAGACTACGTAATTTGGCCTCGTTAGCTTATTTTTTATTCAGACATCATGAATATTAACCAACTGATACCTCTACGATTCGTGTATAGCCAGAGTATGTTTTGCATTATTGGTTTTTATGATTGAAACGAAAAGCGCTTTCAAATATAAGTCATACCAATCGAAGATTGAGGTAAAGTCGTAAATACAGGATCGCTTGTTTGTAAAATATATCCCCAGCGAGTTGGAAACAAACATTCGTATCAATCGAGAATATTTCCCATAAGAAATTCAAATGCGCTTCACCCTGCTTCCTATGGAAATCGGTATGAATGAATAAAGGATCGGTTGTAGACATTGAGCGAGTTTCTTTTGAGAGGCAAAAGGTTTTATCGGCTCACTGTTTGTATTTTTGAGGGATTCAAACTGTAAGCACTTTTGTAATTGTTTCAATTACATTTGTGACGGTATTTGCGTTGTAATTTGGGAGTTCTTTTAGAGTTTTTCTGTGTCAACATTGAATCAATTCAGCTTCTGCGGGAAAACGCTTTCATAATGGCTTCGTTGTCATTTCGGTACTGTGAAGGGCTGAATATGCTAGAAATTAAATTTGTTATAGAAAATGGCTTAAAAATAATTAAATTTAGACTTATTGTTTACTAATAGATTAAGATAAAGAAGATAATCAACTACTGATCAATCTAACTAATCACGTATCGAGGTTTTTTAGTGGTTGTAAATACTTTATACTTTTTTCAAGGTCAACGTCGTAATAATATATGTTCACACAGTGTGCTTGCTTAAATAAAAAGAAAATATTGGAAACTAAATCCTTATTGATTGGAAAGGAAGTGAAAGGTAAAGATTAGTCGCTGTATGTCAAGTAAACAGTAGATGTCAGTGCGGCGTGGCAAAATCGCTTGCCTAAGCTAACCGATAGCGGGACGAACACACAAGTAAACATCCTGCGACTAATGTGGTGCGGCTGGACCCGGCCACAGGGTTGGCAAACGTCTGACAAATCGAGACAAATGACTTAATATATCTATCCAAGTAGGTAAATCATTACCTGAGATTTTAGAGGTAAGAGTTCTAGAAACAAGCAATGTGGATGGATTTTAAATAGCTTCACAAATTACAATTTGATGGTATCCTAGTTTTTGTAACAACATTATGTTGACGACTTTTTCTAGACGACTAATTTTGATAGCTTAATCATCCATAACAAGTTTTACTTACATCGAAATTATTAATTAAATAACCTTAACGAAACAACGTTTTGGCGTCTAAAATTTTAATAATTCGTTTTAAAAAAATTACGTAATATTTTGGTTGGTTACTTTGTGTTTGGATTGATGCAACTTAGGAAATACTTACACGCAATACAGGGTGACACCTAAGACGTTATACAAAATATTATTTTTTGGATCTACTCATGATTACAATATTTTTTTACTATGGGACGAATATGGAAATCGGTAGAAAAAAATAAAACCACTCATACTAAAAACCATCAGCCGGTTTCACAATTTGTATGAAGACGTCGATTTTATGTTTACGTTTTCGAAGTTGGTCCCATATTAAAAGTTGATTGCAAACATAAATAGATTCAGAAAATAACATTTTGTATTACATACACACATAATACACATAATATATTCATTTGAAATACAATAATGTCCAAACTTTTCTTACCTTAAGTACAATATTATCGACTAAAAATGTTTACATACGTCTTCATCCATAAATATTAATTATGGTATTAACAAACAGATACCCTGAATAGTATCACCCTTACTGGCCTGACACGCAGATACCGAGTGAAAGAAAACAGATGTGCGACTTTATCTATTATGCTTACAACACGATTATTTACCCTCACGCCGAACGGCTCAATCTGGAACTAGTAATTTATACTCTACATGTACGCCAATGCCTACTTTCAATATATTTACCCAAGTGCCGTTTATAACAACGTTTCGATTGCATTTGGTTTTAAGTTCCAACAATAAGTAAAAAAGGTAGTAAAGTAGGTAACCCACATTATGAAAGCTCTATGCGTATCAGAAGTCTCCTTGAAGGAATCCAGTTCCTCAAGCTGTTCTAATTTGATAACCATTCAGATGAGGGTGTTTAGTCATCCTATTACCAAGAGTCAACCTTTAAGGGTCTGCTCCAAACCAAAGGTCTGGTCAAACAATACTCTGACCCTCGCATTCTATAAAACTACTGCGAGGTCTGCGAGGGACAGAGCTAGCGAGTACGGTAATTGTAACTCATGGCAAGGCTACAGCAGTTAATAGAAAACTTTTGACTGATCCATAAAAAAATATAGATGTACTGAAAGTCACAAAAATGATAAGGGTACTAAATTCATTGGAATCTGAGGCATCCCAGCGAAATTGTACGTAATTCCCTCTAATTTCAGTCGACTGCAAAGATTAACGAGTTAATTAGCATTAGCATTTACCTTTCTCCGCCTTTTGTGAGCGGACTGTCTCCGAGCACTGTTTACTCAAGATATTTGTTAAATACACCGACATATTAAGGGTACGTAAAGTAATTACGAAATATATTTAACTACTCCCAATTATTCACGTTATGGAACGCATGTTTTGTTTTGATGTGTTATTTTTCATGGTTAGCTAAAAGCCTTTTCGCACATCGGCCACCGGCGCGTATGTTGTGCTCTTTTTGTCCTATTCGCACATGTATGTCGTGATTTTTGCTGGGATTTGTTGTTTTTCCCATTACGTCCAGGCGCCGAGGGTGTAAAAACAAAAACCGCTAAATGCGTGTCGACTCGCGTTAAACATTTTTTCTCATCGTTTTTTTTTTGACGTACGGTTAGTAGCACCATTGTGAGCAGAATCATCAACGATCTGCAAATCTTTACTTTGGAATGATTGATGCTATACGATGCGAGTAAATCTTTTGAATTGCTAACTCCTCGAGTTACGGCGTAAGATCATCATTACCGGCGGGATAGAGCACTTCAGAGTACGTCGCGTTATCCGTTGTCAAAGGTATTTAAGTCGCGTCTAGCAAAACGCTCTCGTGCGTACGTGTAAAGCTATCATTTTTCACATCCTAATCCGAAGACAAGGCTCGTCAAAGGGAGCGCTTATCGCGTCCCCCAATTTATTTCCGCAGGGTTTTCCACGTGATATTGTCACAAACATAGACGTGTCAGACGTGTCATTTCGGTTCTCTGGACCAATTTTATAAGGCTCAGTAAACAGCAAAATAAATTGTGGTTTGAGCCTTCTCATTTCGCGTGAAATTCGAACGACGATTGCGTTCCAAGGCAATGTGGATGTATTTCAAATAGCTTCACAAATTACAATTTGTCTTTGATGTTTGGTTGATATTTTTGATGAGTCCTCAGAATGGTATGAAATATATAAATATATTTCGATAAGGAAACGTTTCACCCTGGATTAAATCTGAACCGTAGCTGACAGGAGACGGAGCAAACAAACGCGAGCAGACAATGAGTCGTCACTAATGGTGCAAACACGCGTGTGACCGCGCGAGCGTTGCTCTGTCCCGTCGTGATCGCTTTAGCTTCCTCTTCCTAGTAGGTACCACTCTGGTATGATTAACCGCTCCGCCTAAGAGCACCGGCTCACTAGTCACTACAGGTGTAGCAAAAAACGCCCTTCGCCTCAACCCAAGGCTGAACGTGTGAACTAAGTTCACGGAATACTTGCCTCGCACCTAGAGGTATCTGTGCCTCATAAGTCCCACGAGATAACTGCGGTGCGTGTGTTATTGCTAGCTAATTAATGACTAACAATTCAATGCTACTTATTTCTCATGTCATTCTAATCCATTTTGTTTGTTTTAGAAATTTTACACTTTTCGCTGTTATCTGATGAAATCGGATCATAGAAAACGAACAATAAGATACGTAAACTCTTTACAAATACGCACACGACACTTGGTTGTTAACGCTGTATTACTAGATTTTCTCGCGACTCCGTTGGCGTGTAATTCCTTATCGCTATTTCCTTGTAAAACATTTTATTTTCCGGGATGTAAAGTAGCTTATATATCAAAGACTCTTCTCTACGTTTATAGAATGCATGCTCGACTAACCATTTTTTGCTTAAATTTAAATAGTGTCGTTGCCAATGCGGTGCAAAATTTAGTAATTAACTATTAAATTTCAAATCACGCCAATCATTTATTGTTATGACGTGAAAAAAGTAAAAAAAAAATCGGAGTCGCTTTAGTAAGCACTCAAACACTAGTTATACATATACATAAGTAAGTTCATTTTGTCCTAGAATATAATTCATATTGCTACTAATGAACGGCCGTACTAAGGGTAAAGCTGGCTGAGCCGAGTGAGTTCGTTCCAAATGGGACGTGAAAGGGTTGGGCGCATCTATGACTGGAATTAGTGTGGGCGTAGCTTTATTCACAAAGGAGCCATTCTCTCCGTATCGAATGGCGAAGACAGGCTACGCCGAGCCGAGATTTACACGTGGCTGAATTAATGCTTTGGAACATTTTTTGCTGCCGCCATATGTGAAATTTAATACTCACGTTTAGCTCGTTATACGGTTCTTGTGAAAGAGGTAATGTGGTTTTGGTTGCGATCAAACACCTTGTAATAAATAATAAATAGATATTTATTCTAAGTTCGCTGTACCTATACGCGTTGTATCCAATTATGTACACAATCTGAAAAGATAAATCTATAAAAGAAGAGAAGTGCGCGATGTAAGTCGATTTACATGTTCAGATGACCTAGACGAGATGCTTTACGCTATCGTAAACGATTTTTGACAAAATATATGATATTGACATAAGAAGCTTACGCGTTACGTTAATCCTATATATTTTCGATAACGATATCGATCTCGCAATGCATCTTGTCTAGTGCCACAGATAGGTACACAATTTCTATAAAATACTGTTTTTGTGCCAATTTTACTTCACTTAGTACCTTAGTAGAATTCTCCCCTACGTAGGTTCCTGAAATGGTAATTTAGGCAAGCGTGTGTTCCATCGGTGCGCGTATGGAACAGATCGGCATCGTAATTGGGACGCTCATCTGGAATTGCCGCTCTAAGCAGATAAATTATTTCGATGTTTAGGTATTTCTGATACTTATAACTTGTATGTTACTTCCCATTTCAAACCCGTAACTCACCTGTCTGAACTGACATAAGTGCCTTAAATGGCTCTTCGCTGCGTATTTTAGGCTATAATCAATTAACAAGTCACGATAAGCATAAACCAAATTAGACCAACAACAAATACCTACGTAATTATTGGTAGTGTATGTCGGTAAAGGAAGTGGTAATAAATAATACATCGCATCTTTAGAATTATAGTGACCTAATTAGCAAATTTTGGATTTCGAGTTAGGTCTCTACAGTAATAAATTTATGACTCAAAGTCGAACGCTGAAAATTTTGAATTAGGTCACTATAATTCTAAAGGAGCGACATGCTATGAATAAAATTAACTGATTTACAAAAACAACTTCTCCCCAGTTAGATGCCGCTAAATGTAGCCAGCTATGTACAGTTTAAGTACTCCAAGTAGCGTGTCTCCGTACGGTAATTCAGTGTTTATTTTTCAAGTGCAATAAACTCTTCAATTTACACATCCCCGGAGCGAATTCGTTTAACACGCAATCACAATTATCCATTATTGTTAAACGGTCATTTTAAATTCCCGATTTGCGACAGACATCGGACAAATAATTTAAACTACGTACAGTAATTTTCATGTTGGGCAGTTTATAGCGTTTTCTATGCATGAATATGCTATGCACATGTCAAATTAAGTAAGTGGGCCGCGTTGTAATGGAATGAAAACACTATAATACCAAGCTGTAACACTTTATAGCCTAAAAGCTAATATTCCTAGAAAGTACGTGATGTCACGTAATAATTAAGCGAAAACGAGCACAGTTTTACGACCAACAAGGCGACCCGCTGTTACGCCAGAACACCGCATGCCCTTAGTACATCATCCGAGATATTATCACGCATATCATCCGCCCATTCCACTACATTCCGCAACTGCTAGCGATAAACCGCGAGTAATAGCCCAGAGCATATCATTAGTTCGTACGTTTCGAAACTTGAATAGTTTCCACCCAAACGCTCGAGCCTTAACCCTTGAAAATTCTCGATCCGTCACACGGTCGCGGTTATCAAACCGTTTCATCATCGCGAGTGACGAGCTGCAGCGTTAGACGAAAAGGCTATTAAACTGTCAATGGCAGGGGTCATAATGGCGCGTGCGCCCCCGCATACTCGTATAGCCTACATAAATCAGCTAATTAACCCTCCGGCCCTTATTAACGACATAAATTTCGCGCTCCGCAGCACACCACTCGAGATGTTATGTGGGTTTAATATGCGCATAACACACGCCCGCGACGCACTCTGTGCTTTATAACCCCTTACAGATGACGATGATTGGCGCTGAACGTGATCTCTCGACGGCTGAACTAGGAGCCTGAAATGTCTAAATCCTAACGTGTTCCGGCTTGAGCACAAGACGACGTTATTCTTGGTACCTGAGTCGAAGTGCTCCATCGTGACGACCGGGCGTTAAAACCTACCTAGTTATTACCTAACACAAATACTATAAGAAATAGGTACACCCAATGTGACGATAACGTGATATTGAATTTCATTATTTGCTGTGCTATTTTAGTATGTAGGTATTGTAGGTACAATGGTATTTTCAGGAACGTAACATAATGGATTGGATATTTGGTTTTCGAAGAATTGTGTGTTTCGGGAATATTTGAAAAGCAATCGATAAACGAGTAGGTACCTCCTTAATACCCGAATACCAGGTATTTTATTACTCTAGAGGGTTATCAAATAACTTTGTGATAATATGAGAGAATACGGTAGCAACTGCTTCAAAACTTATAGTGTGTCGTGGATTTGCTTTATGAGTGTATGAAAGAAAGATTTATTGGTATGGATCAGTTTAAATTAAATAAAATGTTAATGAAGATACTGAATAAGTTCATGTATAAATAACCTATCTTCATTTAAAGCTTACAAGCAAAGTAGAGAGATACCATCAGTAACAACCTAGCCATCTAGGGCTCCGTATCGCGTGGATGTAGCCATTATGGGCCCCATAAACCGGCGCCCGAGTCCCACCGCTTATCGCACCGACGAGCAGATGGCGCCACCCGAGCGCTAATTTGTGGAGTAACTGTTCCTTCCCTTATTTACTGTAACAAATAAGACCCATTTTTTAATGGCACGCAAATTAAATATCGAAAATGAATTAAATAATTTACCGACACGCAATTAAACTCAATCGAATTCACAGTTACATAAATACTGCTTGATTTCGAACCATAAATCACTAATTTACGCAATACAATTTAAATAGGTTCTAGGTTGCTTCAAATTATGAAGGGCGCGCATAATGGAGAAACGAAAAACGTGTTTTTGAACTTGGAGTGCAGCCGAGGTCGTAACGAACGATGACTAGTCAAATTAAAAACAGAAGAGCCGAGCGGCGAGGAATGAATGTTATTGTAGCAAAGCAATTTATCAAAATGTCCGACGGCCATTCCGGGCGACCGTAGCACCGCTTTATACACGAAACTTGTCCGATGAGAACTTTACTCTCATTGCTTTTAAACTTACTATACCGATCTATTACACGAACTAAACTTAATGGGATTAAATTTACTTTTTATGACACTCTGTCTTCGTTTCATGACTCAACTTTAATCCGACAGTTTCTACTTACATAATAAAAGTTGACTTTTAAATTGCTACCGTCGCGTCTGAATGTTCTCAATTATTTAATAGGTACTTCCTTTATCAATGTGTCTTACGACTTTCGTGCTGAATGGGTTTGATTGTGCAATTGGAAGCTTAGGAAGCTTCTTAGTCGAGCGTGACTGAGATAAAAGTGGTCGGGTTTTGTTTCAATGTAAACGTATGTGCTCCGATACCGGCCATTAAGTATTAACATTATAAGAACCCTCTTCCTCTAGGGTCGGGCGACGGGTCGATACCCTCGTGTGCATTCATTCGAACACCGATGACAGTAATTTATAAACGCAAAGGTGATTTACAGCGAACAAAGATTCATTCAATCACGCGTTGCTTACTAATTCAGATTCAAGCTTAACATATCCTAAAATATGAAAGGTTGAATAAAATTATGATCGTGCCCAGGAATAGTTCAGACGAGAATAGCGACAACATATAGACTCGGGCTGGCTGGAGCTAATGCTAAAATAGCCATTCTAGATGGTGTCTAAAAGGAAACTAAGAAAAATTTATTCTGAGAGAGGGTAACTGTCTAAAACACAGAAAAGCCATTAGCGTTTCATACTAAGTTCATTCCTGCGCTGAATTTTTAGTTACAGGGATTTATGCAATTTCTAATTAAATATAGGAACGACGCTGAAAATATTTCCACGTGGAACCTCTCGGTACCTGTCACTAAATTATTATATCAGGTAGAGAGCAAATTACCTTTACCTAGTTATGTTGATGGAGTGAATTTAACATTTTATGTTACGGCATGAATGCGCGTCTAATTTCTGGCTTATTGCAAGCGAATCATCATTGGCGTAATGGGGTTTAGAGGAGACGTAAGCTTCATATCGTGTGGGAACACGGCGCCATCGCCATGCATAATGCAGCACGATTTAGTCAAACGGTGCTGCTCCATCTTAAATATTCAATTTTACCGCTTACTGAAATCGCTTTGTGCTACCTGTGTCTTGCAAATATTTTAATACAAAAATTATATTGAGTTTAAAATGTAAGCACTAACAAGACCGCTTTATTGTAAAATGTACTTAATTAAAGTCAAGCTATAGAAAATGCTTGTATCTTTTAATCTTGTACTTATTTCGGATAAGTTTGTATCTATCAGACAAAACACAATGTCGTTTAATCAGTCACTAAATCGGCAATACCTTGTTATTTCAACTTTGTATACTAAACGAAATAGCCTTGAATCATTTATGCATGTCTTTTCTCAAAGTACGAGTAGGTACCTACGTTGCACACATTTATGAAGGCAAGTTAATGTAGGGCTAATCGCGCAACACTCAGGCGCAAAGCGAAGAGGTTAGCGTCGAGATAAAGCCTGCAGCACTCGGAATGAGCCGTAATAGACTTAATTCGAGGCAGTCGAGGACCGCGCCAAGCCCCCATATAGTGAATGAACACATCGTTGCATGTTTGTGTGTTTACGGATTGTTTGCAAACACAAAACGTGTTTGCTTTCGAACTGCTTTGAGCGGAGTTAGAAAGTAAATAAAACGTTGGCAACGTTTCTGTTGATCTGAATTTTACCATCAAAGTAAGGGTTTGCCTCAATATCGTTGGGAATTTTAGCGTAATTAACTCTTTGGCAGCTAGAAAATGTTTTCTTACACTAGGTTTAAAGGAAATTCAGGGTTGGATGTTTTAATTAAGTTGATTACTCTCTTATTGTTTGTTGCAGTTTTTAATAACTCCCCAGTGTTATTTGTTATTATAACGCAGTTGAATAAAGTGTTAAATTGTAAACCTTTCATTTATCATTTGCAAGATCATGTTGATTTTCTCCCAATCCAAATATATTTTACCTCAAAATGTCCTCAATCTGCCATGTCCCTAAAACGACATATTTTCCACCTTCCTAAATGAGTAGATATAAGTTGTCCACTGTTCTGTCTTTTAACTTTTATTGTATTTCAGATCGGGTAGAGGCGCGGCGTACGCGTGTTCCGAGGGCGAAGGCAACGCACCCAAGTCGTGCTGCGGCCGGCCGCCTCTGCGGCTATGCGTGCTGTTTCTCGGCGTCGTTGGCGCGTGCTTGGTGGCTGCAGGGGCCGTGCTTGGCGCGCTAAGGCCGCACCCTAGAGCACCACTCACCCTGCTACTACTTATGATAGGTGAGTAACGTATTAAAATTAGCCGCAGCAAATTGCCCAGGCGCTGGGGCATTTACCTGGTGTCCTGATCGGCAACCCAAAACCACAATTCAATCTATCACCACTTGAGAGTAGTAAGCGGAAGACTCAAGATTAGATTCTATCAAGGACGGAATAATTACATGCTTATTGAACCCTGAACGTAAATAGCAACATAGCTACGCAAACATAAAATGTAGAACGTTTTTAGCTAAAAAAAATAAACACGAAAATGTATGTGTAATGTATGTGTATGGTAGGAAAGTACCAAGTGTTCGCGAACAGAAAAAACCCGATTCAAGTTTTAAACCCATTTATTACAAGCCCTTTTTCAAATAAAGTGAAGCAGTCAAGGTAATATTATAGGTACGAACAAGGTCACAAAAATATGTTTTCACGACGCTATTGTCAGAAGCTTAAATCTCGTTCGATGACTCGCAGTGCTTGCGCAAACTGTCTGGGTCGAAGGTCGTGGGTTCTTATCCTGCTAGTCCACAAATCGTACCTATAGATGTCTTAGTAATTATAAATTTGTATTCATCACTTTGTTCCCATTTTGTTCCGACTTTGTCAACCCCTACAGTAAAATTAAGTAAAAATATAAAACTGCAATTAATTAGTTTTTTATAGTGTCATTCAAACTGAGTTTCATGCTTACATCATGTTATTAACTTTCGAATACTTGACTGTGGTCGAACAAAAAGAAACCGATATCGACCTAAAAGTTTGCCGCGGCAGTATAAAATTGCCCATTTGAATAAAGCCCTTTATAGCCTTTGATCATTTAACAGTTCGCAACTCGTTTCACGCTTAACCAAGCTGAACTAGACATTTTTTATTTTATCGCCGATTAAAACCCAGTTATCCGGTCTGATGGTCCGGCGAACGAAATGAAAGTAGGTGACAAAGCGTCACCCAACTCCAATTTTGCGTGCCTATGGTTAGAGAGCAGATTCCAACGTCCCGTGTTCTAATATTCATAAATTCGAGCAAACGGCTTTATGGCTACGTAACAAATGGCCGTAATTAACCGTGAAACAATCTGGGAGCTCATCGGGTATTCGCCATGCATATGACAATAACAAGTCTGGCCGAAATCTCATTACATCATTCACAAAGTCGCGTCCGCCCTTCAACGGGCGAAGTTTTCAATTAAACTTCAAATGAGTTTTGGAGCGGAATTAATTGGATTTTCATTAGCGTTAGGGACAAATGATGTTGTTGTTACAGGCAAGCGATCTATTGTTGCGCCGACGGGGCAATTTGTACGTGTCAGCGGTTGCTTCAAACTTCACGCGTCGTCGTTTTCCTACGCGATCACCGATTACATTGCGGATATAATGCGTACACCCACCCACCGTTTCTCACCAATGCCGTGATGTAGCTCGCTTGAATCCGGTCCAAGACAAAGCGAAACAACATGTGGCCCGCCCTGCCGCCGGATCATGCCGAGACATACTGTTCGCGAGCGTGAGCAAAAGCAATTAAAAACAGTTGCTAAAGTTACGGCAGTTGTTATGCCGCGCCAAATTATTTTGTAATTATTACGATATGACGCTAATTATTGTTCTAAAACATTTATTTAATGTGCGCGTAATTAAATGTTTTGTTATCGTAACGAGGTTATTTTTCCTACCTACTGGTTTTTGTAGCCATTTTCCGTGTAGGTTTATGTAACAATAATTATTTCCTGTTACAACGTTATGTTAAACAATATTAAGAACAAAAAAAGTTGTTTAAATATTCAGTTACAATCAACATTTTGAATTCATACATAACTAAGTATGTATGTATTCGACATGTCTTTACAGAAGCTTTTAATTTGAATGCCTTATTATTTGATTATTTTATATACGCATTTGCATGCGCCATGGCAAATATGAAATTATTCAACAAGCACGACTTACTTAACATAACGCAACAAAAGTTATTGAAAAGTATTGAATTTAAGTTTAGGTACTATATGAATTTTAAACAATATTATCGTATCAGTCATTAAAATGCCTTATAGTATAGTAAGCTTCTTTGGCAATCCAAAGTGTTTGTTAGTTTACGGAAGTTAACGCTAATGCACTGCATTTCTTTCCCTAGGCACTACTGCGTGGCACTACCAGTAGTGTCATAGAAGATTTTTCTTTCCCATGACACTACTCTCTGATTGGCTCATTGGACGCATACAACAAAATTACCCCTGATCTGCTTAATTACCCGTGGCACTACCGTTCAGTGGATTTGGATTTATGGTGTAACGTTTCGGAGATTATTTTATACGAAGTTTATTGTTTTTTTTTTTCAGATTGTTCCACGTTAAATATATGTTTGTGAACATAAAAAAAGAATGAAAACTAAAATCTTTTATTAAGTATTAAGCTTACTTAAAATAAACAATTGCTTAAAATCTCTATCTCAATTTTTCCAACGTGTTGCCAACCGATAATTCTCCATTGATAAACTGAAGAAGAATGTTCATGATATAATCATCATTATCGATAGCAATTTTGGTCCGTTTTGACCCCTTGTTCTTTTGTTGTTGTTTTATCTTTGTATTTTGGACCTGCCTCAGGAGATTTAGCAGTCGTGGTATTGTAATCGAACCTTTCGTCACTCTTTTATTAATTTTGGAGTGCCAACCCTCCATAGCATTATTGGTTCTATGACGTAAACCATATACACTCAACATTTTTCTGATTTGTTTTTTGAGCCAGAAACGTTCGATGTAATTTATAAACTTTTGCATGCCCAAGTCTTGACTCTCTGCTTTTACATATTCCCAACCATGCTCCATTTCTTCTTCCGGCAACAATGGGAGAGCTGCTGTTAGTCCAATAATTCGTTTGTGACCTTTCTTTTTATTAAAACCCATTGCTTTGGCTTTTTTCCACATGGCTCTTGACCAATGGTAAAAGCATCCTTTCAGTTGAATGTTGGGGAAAACTTCTGTCAATGCATTGATAGCTGCCAACTCAAAATCGCAGTGGAATATATCAGGAGACCAACTGGGTAGTTCCGATTTTATTAAGTTGTATAAGGTCACGTAAGTTTTTTGTTTCTTATTTGGTAATAGAGCAAAAATTAAGGGAACTACGTTTGTAGTTTCTACTGTGCTACCAATGTCAGCATGAATACTGTATAGTTCAGCAAATGGTGGAGGGCAGCTTTTAAATGTAGCATCCCCAAAAAATTCACGGGTTTCGCCAACCAGTTGTCTGCTGTCCGGAGAACAAAATAATAAAATTCGAATGCCTTCGTGATAGTAGTCTGCCAAAATAAAATCACAGAAAGACACTGGAATTTGCACTTCTTCAAAATTCCGGTAAATTGTTTTTTGAACGCCCAGCGATTTGTTTCTCATATCATACAAACGGTGTACCCTTGTTTTGCCGACAACCTTTTCATCGAATATTATTTCATCGACAACGATTCATCGAATCATTAGTACTAGTAATATTGTTTGGCGTTATTATATTTCAACTACTATTTATTTAAATTTATCTTACTACGTGGAAATACTAATCAACGAATACTACTTAATCGCTGATTTGTTTAAAATTATCTTAATTGGTACAACTACAAAACATTGCAATTCATTTCTCCGACGTATTGCTTTAATACAATTTTATATACCCTATTGCACATTTATACATTTTTCAAATTATGTAGTGTGACAAACAAATATGTATAATAAAACTAAGAATTATTGATAATTTTAAATTAATAATATTATTGCATAAATAGTTATATCAAGAAATAGAAGTACGAGGCTTTCAAAGTAGGTTAGGTTAGAACTGCGACCACCAAGAAAACGAACTGTAGACAGAAGTGGGTTAGGTTAGGTTAGAACTGCGACCCCCAAGAAAATGAACTGTTGACAGAAAAGTATGACACATTACTGTTTAGTTTTTATAGCAAAATATTACCAATTGAAATAATGTTATGCGGAATAAATATTATTACAAGTAAAAAAAAAACAATTAAAAAAACCCGATATGATTAGTCATGACATGAATTCTATTGAAATAAGTAAACTACCAATTAAAAGACCTCGTTTCTAATTACCTAGTATTGAGTCCTCGACGCAACGACTTGTCGATGAAATGAAAATACTTGAAACGTTGTCTTTGAAATAATATTCGATTAAAAGTCTGTCGGCAATTCAATGGTAAACCCATACAAACAATGCTGCACACTCGAAAGTGGGGGTAGTGAGACCACAAAATTCAAACCTTTATTATTAAACGAATTATTAGCCTCGTCATATAATTGAGTGATTGGTTTGTCAGATTTTATTACTTTCGTTTTTAGATTTTCTATTTCTTTAGCAACAATTGACCTGCCCACAAGACGTTCACACGTGTGAACTTTTTGTGATGTTTTAATGATCGTGTTGCCCTAAAAATAAACCATAAAATTAGGACATAAAGTATAAATAAAAATCATGAATCATCTGCAATAGTTTAAATATTTAAGACTTACTTTGATTGTTATTGTTCCTGGACATTTAGATTTCTTATAAGCTGAACATCGCCATATGCTTGAACCACTTTTGAATTCTCGAAGCTTGTGATATTGGTAATCGCAATGTATAATAACCGTGCCGCCTTTATATTGCCGAAAGAAAAGTTCACTGTCGTCGGCCTCCATTTAAATAAAGTAGGTAGTTTATTTCAACCAATATTTTTGTAATTTAAAATATGTATGTATGAATTTGTATAATACATTTATTTGGATTGGATTTAATGTAATGTATGACATTGACATTGTCTACTTATAAACATTAAACATCAAATCGAGTGCCAGTAGATACGAATTAGAACAAGCTCTAAGTAGTTTGAATTACAATTAGGATAAGATGCAAGATAAGATAAAATGCAGTAGGTGCATGGGTAATAAGAATTCCTGTACGGGGAAATCGCGTGCCAAGGGAATTTAATTTTCCCGTGACTTTACTAAGGCCACAGTAGTGTCACAGAAAATTATGTTTTAACCATGGCACTACCGGTAGTGTCATAGGAAAGTAAAATTTTCCATGACACTACCGGTAGTGCCACGCAGTAGTGCCTAGGAAAAGATGCCTGTCTTGCCTCGTGTAGACTGTCACTTTATACTATACTTATTTATGAACGTTGCAGGTATAGGCGTAGTACTAGTGACGGCAGCGGGGCTGGCGTGGCGGCTCGGCGCCCGCGACGCGCCGTGCGCGCTGCTGGGGCTCCGGCGCAGCTCCTGCCGGCGCCTAGTGCCGCGCCTGCCGCCCAGCTATGCGCGCCCGCATCACCCATACGCCGCCATGCTCTACCCAGAGTTCCACTACAGGCCGCCCCCGCCGACGTATCAGGCCTCCATGCAAGAGTATAGACTCAGGTACGTTTACACACTGATGAGGGTCAAGGATAGGCCAGAGGATCAAATATAATAACGTGATTTGAAATATATTTTTCCCAATTTTGTGTGTCAATAAAATCAAAGAACTTAATAAAAATATACAAAAGATTGTAAAAAGATAACTATATAATCTTAAGACTGCACCGAGCAAACGCCGAGCGTCCAGTGGCGCCCTCATTACTATTATCGTGTTTTCTAATTAACTAAAGAATTTCCTTGGAATCAGACGATGCATTTTTGTAGTACAAGTAAAAACACAATTTACGGGATACGTAACAAACTTTAATAACAATTACTCTTTGAGTAGTCGGCTTAACGGGAAAAGGTGGCCACTTTTTTCCGTTAAGTTGATAACTCAAAGGTGAATTGTTATTAAACTATGTGATATACCCTATAAGTTGTGTTTTCATTTCTAGTACAAAAATACACCGTCTAATTTCCAAAACATACTTTAGTTTATTAGAAAACACGATAAAAGTAATGAGGGCGCCACTGTACATCCGGCATACGCTCGGCGCAGTCTTAAATGTTAAGACTGCACAAGCAAACGTCGAGCGTGCAGTGGCACCCTCATTACTATTATTGTGTTTTCTAATTACCTAAAGAATTTCCTTGCAATCAGACGATACGTTTTTGTAGTGCAAGTAAGAACACAATTTATGGAATACATACGTAACAAACTTTAATAACAATTACCCTTTGAGTAGTCAGCGTAACCGAAAAACGTGGCTACTTTTTTCCGTTAAGTTGATAACTCGAAGGTGAATTGTTATTAAACTATGAGATATACCCTATAAGTTGTTTCATTTGTAGTACAAAAATACACCGTCTAATTTCAAGAACATGCTTTAGTTTATTAGAAAACACAATAAATGTAATGAGGACGCCACTGTACATCCAGCGTACGCTCGGCGCGAAAGCCAGAAAAGTTGTGATCGAACATTCCGGTCTACCAGTCCAACCTATGCGACCTCGAGTGAATCGGTTTTCATCACTCAGTACCAACTTATGAGGTCGTTTCTCAAGAACCTATTCCAAACTTAATATTGTGAGCGATATATTATAGTGTGCCTTTTGTATTCGTCAAAGCTGGGATAATAACTACGGCTGCTATTTAGCGAAGCCCAAGATTTTCGGGTCAATTTAGTTAAACGTCACCATAAATACGATAATTATTTATCATGTATTTTTACACTTTATACCTACCAACAAAACAGCTTTAGTTCGCACTAAGTTAAAAAAGTAAGATAAACAGAAAATAAGCGACCTATACAAAGAACTTTAATAAAAATAAAGCCTCCACAGCGAACTTTACTGAACTAAAAGCGCAGTTCTTCGTCATAAAAGCGAATGTTACTAAACACATCTCTCGCTAAGACTTCTTGTAGTTAAACACAAAGTAAAATATAAACTGCATTCAGTCAGTGCCAGGTGGGCTTATTCACTTTCGACGAAATAGTATTCGATTTCTGATGTTTCGACAGCATATGTTTTGCACCTTGATTGATTCACTTAATAATGTTGTCTTGTCTATCATTACAGGTTACTTCTCTTGGACAGAAGTGCGCCCGCGGTGTCCCCGCCTCCAACGTACAGATCAAATTCAGCCAGTCTAGTCAGGTACATAATAATTATTATCATTAGAAAATATTTGCATCACATTAATTTGACCCATGAACCTCGAAATCAAATGTTTGTAATGTTTTCGTTATTATTACATTCTACTCTTAGATTACAGAGTCAAAAGATGTCTGCTAATAACAGTAAAGATCTAGGGGGTTATTATGACAAGGCAATGGACTTCATTTTACGGTGAGCGTGAAGAACAGAGCTATACCAGATATATAACTGTCCTTTTCTCTCAGCATAAAACTGAACTGCATAGCAAACTACATAGTAACTCCCAGGCGTGTCAAAAATAAATAACCTTCACAAAGTAATCAAAATCGAGTTCTTAGCATTGGTTGTGTAATGTAATGTTAAAAATCGTGTGGTCTGATTTCAGAGGGTCGACGGGAGCGTGGTGCGGCTCGGAGTACAGCGGGCCGCCCTCGTACCGCGCGCCCCGCGCCGACCCCCCCGTGGTCACAGACGCTCTACCCCTCTCCCCCCACGACCTCAAGTATGCCGAAGATACCCTAGAAGCACTCCCCAAACCCACAGAACAAGAGAAAGACCCCGAGCACCACCTCGTCACCATAGTCCACACCGACGCCCAGCCTGTAATCGTGACAGTCTCCGGCTCCACCGCCCTCAACGACTCACACATACAACCCCCTACCGAAATCGACATACTGGCACATTTATAACGAACCTGTCCAGTGGTGTGACGTGAGTGTGAAGTGAACAAGTGAGACGATGTCAAAAGCGAAAAGTGATTTCCGTAGTGTAAACAGTTTACTACTCAAAGTGTTATTGTTCTGTAAGTTAAGGAATGTAAATACTACATAGCACTTTACAAGGATATTAGCGAGTCGAACAGTTTGACTAACGACGCGAGGAAAATATATCGTGGTTATGAATTTTTTATAAGCGGACCAATGCAAAATGCTCGTTTTACAGCCTCGAACGTAACCAAGTCGCTATGTGTGTTTCCATTCTATAGATATTGGTTTCACGTACCTTTATTGTAGATAAGTTTTGTGTAAATATTTAAAAGTTTGACAAACATTGTCTGCTTAGTTTAATTTAGGTAAAACTACCTTAAACCATGTGCCGTGTAAATAAAATGATAGATACAAATAATTAGCACTAATTGTTCAAACAAAGATCAATTAATTATTTAAACCAAATCCTTTGCTGTAATGTACAAGATTGAACACAGTGTTGTTTTATATTCGTGCCAATGGTTGTTTTTATGTTATTGTAAATATTTATAGTGAATACTTGTCCAGATTTACAACAATTTGGCCGGATGGGTAACATCGAACGAGTTACAATTCCAGTACCTAGTAGTTATTTATTGCTATGATGTTCCTTGAATCATTTATTATCGTTACCTTTTCTATTTGCTCCTACCCAGCCCTACTGGATTACATTTCAGGGAGAGTGGTTGAGGTAAGCAATGTATTATGCTACCTACTTTATTGGTTACGACAATGAATTTGTAACAGAATGACTTGCTTATTTTTTATCTCGAATATTCTCGTAACTGTACCTGTTAAAAACCCAAAAACACTGGAACTTAGGTCTGTTTACTTTGTTTTCTATAATTTTGGGACCATCAAATTAAATGAACCAGTAAATAATTATTTTACCTAGGTATGTCTACGTACCATTATTTTAATTGTTTAATCAATCACTGTACCTACTGTTACTGTTAACAAGTTGTAACATTATAAACAATTATTGTATCAATAGGAAGTTGTATATAAAGTTATTTGTATTATAAGAGTAAATAAAGATCTTTAGTGAATGGATGGCATTGTTTTAATTAAAACATTATATTATAAAATGATACAATATCGATGCGATATTAATATTTTGGTTGTTTGGACTTATGCTGTTTAAGCTCCAATACTCTCGCTCCAACCACACGTAGTTTAAATGCAAACGTAAACTGTGGCCGCCGCTAAAGGGTCAATTCCGTACAAATTTGTTCCATTCTAAATGTAAATCGAAGCAGTGCGAGCGGCCTCCGCAACAATGGTCCTCTGTAATTATATTGTAAAGCAATTTTGTCGCGACGAGCCGCGCCGGGAAAATGAAAATCGGACCAGATTAATAAAACGGCCGGCACAATGGGACGTAATAAAGCAAGAATTATGAATGAATAAAATTTCGTAATAAGTCTCATTCCGCTCAATACTACCCTGCGTATTCGGGTTACTGGATTCCCCGGGCGTCTCCGCCTGGCAGTCAACTCTTAAAGTCGATCGTCATAAATTCTCGCTCGTAGTCAACAAAGTGAGTAGTTTGCAAATAATGTACGTTTTATCGCAAAACAAAGTTGACCAAAGGCTCCTATTCCTCCCGCTTCGCAGCTCGCGTCGGAACTTCGCAATAAAGCCCGTGCAAATATACTCTTCTTTGATTTAAAGACCGCACTCTTCTCGTAAATTTAGTTCATAAAATTATGTTACGTGGTTCATTTGCCGCAGTTGGGCGGAAACTTTTCCTTCGTGCCGTGGAAATTATTCATTTCAGAGTTTTTTTCGCTCAACTCATTTCTAACTTTGCTTTGGCTGTTTGATTTACTTATAGTTATATGTGAACGTTGGGGTCGTTGGTTTCATATGTTTGTAAACCAGTACCCATTCCTTGAGTTACAATTAACGTACTCGCTAGCGAGTCGAATACTCTGTCCCTCGCAGACCTCACAGTATTCTTATAGAGTGCGAGGGACAGAGCATTCGATTCTCTAGCGAGTACGGTAATTGTAACTTATGGTAAGGGTATTGATAAGTTGGTTACGCTATCTTTATTACACCTCAAATAATATTGATAAGTTTGATATTTGTTTTTGTTCCTTTTCTTCGCAATGTTGAGCCGGTTCAACAAGTTAAAGGTTCACTTTTTTATATTTTTTTGTAACTATTTTTCTATGCTCTTTATGAAACTAAAGAGGTTTGAACACACGTCATTTTCCAATTTTGCGAATAAAAGGGTTATGGGCATTATAAGAAGAGATCATGAGATTGATAAATTGGACGTAGTTATGCAAACAGGAACCAACCCACAAAGATTTGACAGTAAAATGTCAACTGTAACGCTCAATACTGTAGGTTGGTTCCAGTTTGCAAAATCTTTGTGGGTTGGTTCCCGTTTGCATAACTACGTTATTAACGCCCCGCTACTAAGCGAAATTTAGCGTTTAGACGATCTTTACCCAGAATCTTATAAATTATTTCATTCTATCGTTTACTTTATTAACACCAACGTCTTTCGTCGAATCATTGAGGCGAAATACATAACGATACAATTTGGGTCCGTTCACAAGCCCGATAAGTACCAGTGTGATTGATCGATGTTCTAAGAAGATAGATAATTATTTAATAAGGTAGATTTTCGAAATATTTATGGTTGGATGATACATGTCGAATGAGTCAAGATATGATAGAACTCGTTATGAGAAAGAGATAAAACTTTTCTTACATCGCATCGATTTATTAGAGGAAACATGTTTAAAAACATGTTACTTACTGAAATGTTTTAATTAATTATCGGTCAATATCTGATCTTTTTTGCTCCAAATGGCCTCTACTTTGCCTACCTAAAGGAAAATCAACTAAAATTGAGGTGCTAGTAATATATGCTACCAGCTAACTACGCATTCGGCTCTTTTATGAACAGACAGAATTGCACTAAAGTGGTTTCAGTCAAAAATGATGCGCACTAACACTTTGACGTAATCAAAGTAGGTAAAAGAAAATTACACTCTGTTTCATCTAAGATGATTCCTGTGACAGCACATAATATTATAAACACGTATTACACTTGCTTCTTTTATACTTTACATAAATAATACATTGGTATACACCTAGCGACGCCGTTCAGGAACTTAAATAATTAATCGCCTATTTTTAAATACCTTGCATGTGAGTATAGTGAAGTGAAATTACGAAATACGGCTATCACAGGCATCGTCCTAAGAACGGAACAGATTTTAAGTAGAACCACGTGGTCTACAACCCTATGGTTGAACTTCATTTGCACGTCATGCATGATGCAAGTTCGATTTTCCCTTGTAATAATTATTATGACGGTGACATGTGTCAACCTTAGCTATAATTAGATCTCACAGAAACTTTTGGTAAAACTGGTAGACCACTTTTTTGGCCGACTATACAGTATGTAACATGACGAGAAGCAAACCTTTAAGGACATTAATGGCCAGGTCGAGTTTAGTATAATACCACACTTCTTATTAGTATTAGTTCATTATCTTTTGATTGATTAATTTATGCAGAAACCTATTGTTACCTTTTTTCAAAGTCGGTTAACACTATTTGTATCAGTAATAATAAACATTACTGATAACTAAGTAATTACACAAATTCTTGCAACTACAGCTTTAACTATGACCGCAAGTATGATTATCGATATCATTATATCACCTCGGGTATCGCTTATAACGTATGTTTAACACATTAAAAGTTATTTAAGACCACATTTTGCTGAGATAAACATACAAGATTATTCAAACACATCGGAACTGACATTTGAGCGGACATTATTGTCAATTTATTTCTCTTCAGCCAGTTCGCTCATTAGGACACAAAAAGGTTCGAGGGCGAAAAATTACATGTTACGTAGGTGTCATGTCAAATTGATGTTTTCATGTTGATAGGAGTTTAAGAATTATTATAATAAAGAAGAAATATGCCATCTAATTTTAGTGTTGAGGAGATCATGGACATGATACTTATTTATGGTGAGTGCCGGTGCAACGGCAGTGCCGCTCTCAGATTGTACGCTGAAAGATTTCCTGCTAGAAGACAGCCAACGAACGCACGTGTCATTGTAAGGGCTATTACACGATTGCGGGAAAATAATCGGCCGGTTCCTTTAACTACGGGTGGATCAGGAACCCGCATGGCTCTTGGAGTCGAGGAACAAATATTAAGTCATTTCGAAGACGAGTCTGGCTCCAGCACAAGAACAGCGGGGCGATTTTTTGGTATTAATCATATGGCCGTCCACAGTGTTAAAACGAGATCAATAACACCCATTCTCCATTGCAAAGGTTCACGCGTTGAAGCCCGAAGATCATTCTAAGCGGGTTGATTACGCAAATTGGAGTCCAGAACTGAAGCAGAAATGAAATTACGCATTATACAAGCTTTCGACAAAATTAAATCACGTGCCCGGGAAAATCCAAATTTATTACGCAGCGTTCATTACAATAACCAGCGTCGTTTGCGACAAATTAGAGCAACTGGTGGACGACACATTGAACTGCGTCGCATTTAATGGTAAGTGTAGACACAGCCTAATTTGAACTGACGTGTTAGGTGTTATGATGTGACATGTAAACGTGACATGGGTGCATAAGCGGACCTTGACCTCCCCTTGACATTTACAATTGATAAGACAAGAATGTAAACAATGAATACAGGGGGTTTTAAAAATAATTATGAAAAAAAATTATGTTAAACGACTTAATGCAAAAGTGATAGTAAGTACTTCAATAATTAACGCACCATAGCTTAATTCCCCACCTAAACATTAACAGGTTTAAAGGTTTGCTTCTCGTCATGTTACATACTGTATATCCGTATCCGTATATTCATCTAATGTATAAAATTCTCGTGTTGCTGCTCCGAAACGGCTTGACCGATTTTTGTGAAATTTTGTGTGTATATTCAGTTGGTCTGAGAATAGGACGTTTATTTCATATTCCTAGGGGTTTTTTTTTTAAATTTAGCCCCGGGCAGCGCCGGGCGCGAGCAGCTAGTATTTATGTGTATAAATGAATCTCTGTTTTCCTTTGTCACGCCATAACTCGAGAAAGGCTCGACCGATTTGTTTTATTTGTGTTCGCAATTATCAGGACAAGCTTTGTATAAAAAAAATCAGCCCAACTGTCCCGGGCACGGACCGAATTGCTTAATAAATAAGAACCACATTCAAAGTTGCCTACATACAAACAAGCGTGGGTATTTTTTATTGGAGGTACTTTTGTATTTAACTTGCCGCTTAATTTATCTCTATTTTCTATACAAAACGTCGTTTCTCAAAACCAGATTAAAATACATCCATCGTACTGGAATGTATTCAATTACTATATAAGTGTACCCGGAACGCTATTGGAAGGCTCGCAAGTCCCGGAACAAGTTTGTGCACTAAAATTTCAAAATATTGGATGTGGATGCACGGAGCGATCCCCCGGGCGTACCTGAGCATCCAAGCGCGCGGATATGCATAACCAATACTCCCCTCCTTATGCAAACTTAAATCGTTTTCAGTTAAAGTTGTTTTGCTTTTGGGGGTGATTTAGTTTGAGTATAATTTTAGAATGAAAAATCTATTATATTATTGAACATTTTTATAGAAGCGTTTGCATTCTTGAATGTTTGTAAACTGCTTATATAATGTATGTGATCGTAAATACAATGTTTTCTAAACTTTATTTTAATCTCCTAAACCCCACCATACAACTAAATTTGCCAGTGGAATATGTACCTATCTATAAGTAATGGAAAAAGGCAATTTTCTAATTTTATCATTAGTCAAAAAAACAAAAGAAATTGCACTTTACTTCCTTGATACTAGATCTTTATTTAAATGGCCGTATTATGTACTACTTTTAGTACAAGGAACCTCAGGAGGTAATACAAATTATATACCAAACACACTAGCCTCGAAGCCTAAACAACATATGACATGCCGAATTGGAATTATTTCGGTAAAGAAGTAAAACTTTTGTAAAACGTATGCAATCAGCTACGATATTTTAAAAAGCCTTACCAGAAAAATAAAAAATCAGTAATTAATACCGTTTAAATTAGATTAAATCTATGTTATGTAGGTTGCCATGCCACGGAAAAGACTTCGCAATATCGCGAGGTTATTATATTACCGAAACTCCAATAGGAGTAGGTACATCGATTACTTTTATATCTTCAGATTAAACCAGAAGAATATTCGAGGATAGTATTCCTGTTATTGGCCCCACCCGGTCCCCACTATGTAATCCAACAGCTGAACACGGCCTGGACAGGATTCGCAGGGATTTGGCATTTACTCTACGTTGGTCCAGCGGTCGCCAAACAAATAACTCGGTAATCCGCACCTAAGTCACCTTCAGCCACAGTACCCTGTGAAACGCAATTCCGAAGTTTCATAGTGTTATCACTTTCACTCTTAAGTCGAAACTTATATGTGTAAAGGCGATTGAGCTAAAGAAGTTCCGATAATATTATTTGGGTAAGGTAATTTGAACTGGTCAGGCGCAATAACTTGTGGACGAGGGGGATTGGGTTCAAAAAATACTTGGATCCATAATATAGCAGCGGCCATTATTAAACTATTGAGTAGATATTGGTAACTACGAGTATGCGCAAACGAAGTTCAGGCCACATTAAACTGTTATATTCAAAACAATGTTTTTTTTTGTTACATCAATCTGAACTAAGTACAGATGTAGTGAATAATCCTTTCCCATCGTTTTTGGACGGATAACTTTCTCAGTTGGCTTATTGATGGGTTGAAGCTAATTGAGAAAGCTGTATAAATACGAACTTATCCGACAAAAAACGACGGGAAAGGATTATTCACTACATCTGTACAGCATTTTAACATGAAACATTCATTACCGATAAAGAATTCATTGCATTTTATTAGGTGCTAACACAATGATCCCATGTTGATCAGAATAAAATGTTTGTTAATGTGTGTTTGTTTTTTTCGAGATGGGACTAAAGAAGTCCCGTATCTTTGGAAGGAATACATGAAGCCGAAGCTAATACGCACATGCGCTTAAGACAGCTAATAAATTTGTTTAAACGATGGGACACCGACTTGCCACCGTCTTTGTGTTCATAGTATATAGTATGCTGCCACGCACAACCACCAGTTAGTGCAGAACTAATTGATTAAAATGGGAAATAATAGCTACTTATAGGGATGAAAATTCATGATTTGGATTCGTATACTGGATATTGGATGGAACGCTATATGCCACCCGCCTGACCAATTCAATGAAATGAGTCCTCCAAAAAGGCTGCATAAGTACAGCAATAAAGAGACAACAGTTTTAAAAGCGTTAGTGGTGGAGAGGTTCTTCTGGACTTTAATTGATCCCATGTTTTTTTAAGGTGCCCACTTGCCACTTACGCAACACATCGGCCGTTGCGGCGTCGAGCTATATCCTCCTCTCAGGACTCCAGTTTGTCTGACCCGCCAATAAAGGCAAACCAAAGGCCAGAGGATATCTCAGTATGAATATTAAAGAAATGCAGTCGCTCAGACAACTGGGGTAATTACGTGAACGGAGTATACTAGACTTAGGCCCGTATTAATAAACTCATGTTGGCTGAGATGCCCGTCACAAGATACGTCAAAGTAAACGTCAAACCATAGAACACTGTCATTTTTGACGCATCTCGAGACTAGCATTAGAGTTGAGATTAGTTTATTACTCGTAATACGGTCCTTAAACTCTTTTTCACTTGATCTTCAGAAGACTTTTATACCCGTTTTCACTAGAATCGAAGCTGGTCTAGTTTTTTTAATATGCTTGCTACCTGATGAGAAGTCATCACTGCGGCTGCTCATGAAGGCCAGGCTATTCAAGAAGAGTAAGAATGTTGGCTTTAAAAAGAAGAAAATACTGCCAGAGGTATTTTATTTTGCAGTATGCAAGTTTCTGATTTTACCAGTAGGTATCACCTCTACTAAGCCTATTAGTTAATGTAACACGTAAACCTGTGAGAAGAGACAGAGCAGCAATATTCAGGCGTAGGGTAACAGGCGGGCCCGCTGTTCGCAGGCGCATTAGCCGCTTATGTCTAACAGCGAGTAGGCACACCGCAGTGATGAGCTGGAGAAGAAAATTATAGTAGGTCTACAGACGCACGATAGGGCTAAAATTTTGAAGGTATACAACAATCAAATACATAAGACAGAAGCAATACACAGACTGCCCTAACTAGAGCAGGGCTTCGATGCATAAAGGACATCATCCGAGTTTCATACATTTTTGGTCCAAACAAAAAAGTGCCGGCCAAAAAAAAAAGAAGATATATTCTGTTAGATCTTGTTCGCCTGAGCATTTGTTATTATGGCACCAAAGCTGTAGTACCAATATCCATAGTTTTATTCTAGTTAGAAAATTAAATATTTCGGTGAATAAAATTGAAGTACTTAACAAAAACTAATGAATTATTCTACCATACTTTACATTTGAACATATTTTGGTAAGATACGGTGGTTTGGTGCCATAGTAAGAAATGCTTAGGCGGGTAAATTGTATCAGAATAAATCATTATTTTTTTTTGGCCGGCACTTTCACTTTTCGACCAAAATGGATGATGTCCTTTGCGTTATTTTACGCCATGCTACGATCTCTATCATCTGTTCTGTGGACGAATTACTTTGTTTTCATTTCTAGAATTGTTATGGTACGGAAGTAAAACATAGATCAAGTAAGTTATATATTATGTACATTTCCTACTTATTGATGTCACCAAGCCTAGGTGTAGATTTTTATTTATATCCTGTTGCAAAGAAAACGAGCATTTTCGATTTTTTCAATTAATTTAAATAAACTGTAACTAAATGAGATTGAGAATGCTAAGAAATGAAACTAATTTTATTTGTATTAAAATATAATTTTTCTTCATAAAATGTATTTTCCTTATTTCGTAGTTTAAAATCTCATTTATTTAGTTATATTATATTATATTTAAACAACTTAAGTAAAGAAGTGTTCGTTTTCTTTTTCACTTTGTCTTAAGCCATATAGTTATCATATTGCTTACGAAAGGGCCAGGCCGCCTTTCGTATAAAATTAACAAGAGGTACCATATCGTTTACGTTTCAGATTAAGTGGAATAGGGTCCCAGAGCCTAATAGGTACAAGAGTTGAGTGTTGTAAAAAACTGCAAGATTATTATAAAATAAAACTCATTTAATAGGTAGGTACGTGTTTATTTTAAGAGTAAATATAGTACTGCAAAGAAAATATTGAAACCTTTAGTGGCACACCCTGAACCTACAATGACCAGTAAGATTTAGTCGACACCGTTTAAGATGACAAGGTTCTAAGCTATATTCAATATTTTTATAGGCCGTCAGCAAATACAAGGTTAGTCAGTATAGTAATAAACGAACGCTGTTGTTCTACTGTAACATTTTCACCAATATAGGAAGCGCCCGGGTAAATCGCTATTGAATGGAATCGACAAGAGATGCCGATATGCCGAGAAATGATTTATTGACTCGCTCCCCACTCGCTAATGGCGGCTGAATAAGCAAGCTTCGAGCTGCTTGTTTTTGTGCCCTTCTATTAAATGGCGAAATTTAAATCTCAAATATTAAATTGCGTCGTCATAATGGAAGCTTAGTTTATTGTTGTAGAATATTCTGGTGTTGTTTTTGTTTTATCAAATTCGAGATATCTCTAGCGAACCTACGAGTTGTTCCGTTAAATGCTTCAGCAGTTTTTGTTTTATTTAATATTATTTATAGAACTGAGTTACAGTGACGTTGAGGTGTCAATCAAAATGTCACCCTAATACAGTTCTATGGTACGTCAGGGATCCAGTTTGCCGAGTGTTCAATCTGTCCGCTATATCCGGTAACATAATCGGATGCTGAAACCATGAAGCGTTAGTGTATATTTCTTTCCTGTTTAAGCATAATTTAAGATAATACGGAAACCCATATTTATTACGCAAACAGCACACAAGTGAGTACAGTGCTTTCTGTAATGGTGTACTAAACCTAGCCGTAACCTCGTGGAATAAGAATATAAACCGGAGTAGAATGATTATGGTAATCCGCCAGGCTTTAGTGTTACAGCATGGGCTTAGGGAATCGTTCAATTTTCCTGAGTAGTTTTTAAACTCCCCGTGAGGCCGAGCCTTTACCCGTCTAGTTTAAGTCACATTCGAAGCTCAAGTTATCAAACTGAAAGCTTAAAGTAAAGGTTGTCTGCCACGTTTATCTCGGAATGAAACGGGACCGTAAAGACCATCGATGGCCTTAAAGATAGTTCTTTCATTCTGCAGATGCCGTCCGTTCTCGCATCGACTAGGTACTCGTATATCTAGTTTATGTTCATGGAGATATACAATGACAAATACTTTACGCGATGAGAGTTTTAGGGGGGTCAGGGCGGGTTATAAAACTTTCAAGATTACTTATGCTTATGTATTTTATAAAACGTTGGGTTCCGTGGTTTTGTACTGTTAGTCTATTGTTATGAATCCCTTGTAGTATAAATAACTAGCTGTTGCTCGCTACTCCGACTGTCTCCGACCGCGCAAAATAGTAAAACAACCTATAATCAGGGATAATGTTAATGTAGCATTCTAATGGTGAAATAATTTTTGAAATCGATCCTATCGTTTTTGCGTTTATTTGTTACAAACATACAAATCTATCCTCTTTGTAATATTAAGTGTATACAAAAAGGTACCTAAGAATGGTTAAATATCCTTAATCGGTCGGCCCGTTGCCAGTGTCCATAAAAAAAACTTGGTAGACACGGTTTTGGACACTTAAATTATGTTGCAGTGATAATTTTTCATATAAAACATGCAATGTTAATGTTTGCTGGCTAAATTATATTTTCAAATATTACTCTAATTTAAGAGTTTGTTAAAGTCAAGTGTCAAGAGTCCATACAGCCAAAAATACGAATACTAAAAATCTGAATAATATCTTAAATAAAAGCGCATATAACGAATTTAAAAGGAAAACTATCACGACTAAGTAGACTTAGTTAGTTCCTGAGACACAAGCGACTAAAATGTTTATACCTACTAAAATCATCAAAGACAGCACCAAATAACTTTAAGTACCTAGAAAATTAGTTCATACATGTTGTTTTTTGGGATAGTTTTTTGTGTTTGTCGTAACGGCTTCGGAACCCTACACTGAGCATGGTCTGACATGCTTACATACATACATACATAAACTCACGCCTTTATTCTCAGAGTGGGGTAGGCAGAGCTACAGAATTTCCAACAACTATTTGATAATTCTGTAATCACATTTTGCACACTTAGGCGAAGATGTTTACCAGTGTATTAGTGACAGGTTGCAAGCCCATCGCCTAACAGTACTTCACGCCTTTATTACCTTAGTCTGACATGCTTTTGCCCGGTTTTTTTTAATATGGTTAATAAATACCAGAATTGTTAGTTACATTCCAGGGAGCGGCAGCGTGGGGGATTCCGGCATTCGTGAGTTATGCCGGGACGTCCGGACTAGGGTTTGCAATTCGAATATTCGAATATTCATATTATTCGAATATCCGACACAAATTAAATTCGAATACGGCAGTGTTACTTATTCGAATAATTCGGATATTTTGAATAGTACTAAAAAGGATTGAAATAGTTTCCCACTTTTAATAGAACGCTGGAATCAGCTTTTTTTCATACCTACTGAGAAATGCAAGCAAATATTAAACTGGAATGCAAATATAACATGAGACAACATGAGTTTTAAAACTAATTCCCAAATTGACTGTTGATTCCCTTCTTAGCCAGTGCTGCGCAGCGGATCGTGCTAGAATTTTAGCAGTCGGTACAAGGGAGGCTGGATACTGGCTTCAAGCTCATCCCTCGCCAAGCACTGGAACTTTCCTAGACCCTAACACACTCCGACTTTCAGTTTGCCTTCGCCTTGTGGTCCCGGTCTGCGCTCCACATCGCTGCCCCTGCGGAAGTAACGTAGATCGGCTAGGACATCACGGACTTTCTTGCCAGAGAAGTGCTGGCCGCTTTTCCAGACACGCCGCACTCAACGACATCATTCGTCGGTCTCTTGCCTCAATAAAGGTCCCGGCTCTTTTAGAGCCGACAGGCATTTCTAGAAATGATGGCAAGAGACCTGACGGAATGACCTTGGTCCCGTGGAATATGGGACGGGTGCTAGTGTGGGATGCAACCTGTGTAGACACGCTAGCCCCATCACATCTCCACCGGACCTCTAATAGGGCTGGTGCGGCAGCTGAAGCGGCCGAAAGCATGAAGGTAGTAAAATATAGTGGTCTCGGCCCAGAATATATGTTTATTCCATTCGGTGTCGAGACCCTTGGTCCGTGGGGTCCTAGCGCTCGAAGCCTCTTCAAAGAAGTTTCGAAGAGGCTCATTGACGTCACGGGAGACCGAAGAGCTGGCAGTTTCCTCGCTCAACGTATAAGTTTAACCATCCAGCGAGGAAATGCTGCCAGCATCTTTGGTACAATGCCGCAGGGGCCATTCTTAGATTTCATGTTTTAGTTAGGTAATTTATATATTTAGAGTTAGTTTTATTTAATTTTAGTTTTCTTTTTCAGTTATTGTGTTATGGTTGTTATATTATTTTATGTTGTTTTACTTAATTAAAGTTAATCGTATCTACAAGTTAACATTCCCAAAAAAACAAATTTAGCTCAAAAAAATATATTACAATAACGAGCAGTGAGTGAGTTGAGTGACGTAGTTGGGTCGCTCGCTTCCTGCTACTTGCTATATTAATAACTAATAATATTTAATTTGACCACGGAATGCTATTTTTTTTAAATATTTAAGGCCTATTTATTTGATTTTACAACATTAAACCATTAATTCGTTTTGTTTCAATAAATATTCAAATTATCCGAAAAATTCGAATATTCGAATATCGGAAATCGAACTATTCATATTATTCGAATATTAAAAACCAACGAATATTGCAAACCCTAGTCCGGACCATGAAATACGCGACCCTGGTATTGACGTATTTAGCTCGAAATACGACCGGGTCAGAAATCATAATAAATAATTTGATTTCTACCCACATCCAGTCCAGATTAGTAAATAAAGCTTAGGTTTTATAAATGACGTATTTAATTTTGCAGTATTCGACAGATCGGTGAGCTACCTACCTACTTGTCTAATAATGACGGAATTTAATAAAAGACTTACTTACCTAAATAGCAATTACCTAAGTCCTTTTCCCGTAGCATTATTGTTTTGGGCGGTGACTTTTTACTCCCCTTAGGTTATACTTATATCAAATAAATAAGACTAATTGGGCTCATTTGTTTTCTTACATCTTAAAGTAGGTGGTTTATTGGTTTTCCTTCAATCTCACTCATACAAATTAATAATTTGTTTTATTTCTTTACTTACATTTAAAACGGTAATTCAAATACAAAACTAGAACCAGCCTAAATTATGATATGAAACAGAAATGGGCTCTATTCCACTCGGTATTTCACCTAGTTAAATAGAGCACCAGTTTTTTCTTTTAATTTCCATTTTTTTATTTAAAATCATACCTAATTTTACTAATACAAATTGAAACGTAAAAACATATTTTTCAAATATTTTCAAAAAGTGTCTGAAATAGATTCCGCCGGCTCGTTTTAGAGGGGCAGATACAAACCGCAGTTTGATTAAAATTAAATTTACAGGTTCAGTTTGTTGTGTAATTATCATAATCTAATCGTGTTTGCTCTCCGTCACAAAATGATGAATTGGGTAGCTATTCAGAAATTAAACCAATCCATCCATTTTAATAACCAAACATCGTGTGTTTAAAGTACAAAATGTAACCGCGAAACAGAAAATAACCCTTGGACGAATATAATTTCATAATAATTCTATATCCTTGTCGTTTAATTAAGACGCGTATAATTTTAAAACCTTCATTTCCTTTTGCAGTTTCTCCAAACTTGGAACGTTACTGCGCACAAAGTTGGCTCCGCACCCAGCGCCGCAGCTCCAGTAATATTACAATTAACTTGTGATAATCTTTATCAAATGGAATAGTTCAACAATAGCAACGAGAACCTGGGCAAGTCAAACTCAAGTTCAATTAGTCGGTGTGGGTAGGCGGGAACAAACAACGCGCTGTGTACACTCGCCGAGTTGACTCGCAAAACAAATTAATGTGCCATCGTTTCCGTCGCACGTGCTTCGGAATTATTTGAATATTTAATTATCAAACGTATTAATTTTAATTTGCTTTCTATTGTTCCCAATTTTCAGCGGTTAAGTTTCAGAGTTTAATTCCCGTGTAAGATGAAGTTGAGATCGTGCTCAAGTCTGGTTTTAAAACAAAAGCAGGGCCTAACTTTAGAAAGGAGACGATCAGTCTTGTCTCGACCAAGTTGAAGTTTAGTAGGAATGTCAAAAGCATTTAAAGTTAAAAAGGATTAATAAAATATGTTTCATACCGTTTTGTCAAATATATCCCACATATTAAAACTTGGAAGACATTTTACGTTGGAATACAAGTAGGTACATGTTTACTTTTAATTATTTTATTGTGTGTAAATAAATGTGTTTGTGTTTGTGAATAATCATCTTGCACGTATAAATAGGTATATCACATTTAGTAGGTATAAAAACTTTGGACGTCCAAACAACATTCAAACAACAAAAATACAAAAAGGTTCTGTTGTCAGCATTCGTTTACCACGTGAGGCACGCTAGCTCATTTCCAGGCCCACACTCAGGAAGGAAGGTGCGTGAAATATAAATCAGTTAGCTGTGATTTAGGTGAAGCCTCCCGGAAAGTTTTAATTCTGTTTGGCCCAAGCTCTCTGCCATTTAATTTATCAATTATTTATTGCACGCCAGAAAACTTAGATACTTTGTTCATTGCCTTTTCAATTAGGCTATTATCTGTTGGCTATAGCGGCAGGTAATTGTATAAAGCGATTTAAATTTGTGCGATTGTTCATAACATCTTGGCTGAATCCGCTATTTTGTACTTAGTATCCGGACCTATCTCGAGTACTTGGATGTGGCATGTTTGTTTGTTTAATATTGTGCAGGGTCCGTCCGGATCGCTACCACCGTCTTAACCATTAACCTACCGCCAAACAGCAGTGTTCGCATTGTTGTGTTCCAGTTTGGGGATAAGACAGCCGATGAAATGACTAGCATAGAGGCATTCCATCTTAGTCCTCAGGGTTGGCAACGCATTTGCAGTCTTAGGATTGCTCTGCAGTCTTGTGAATGCGAATATCTATGGGTCACAGTTTCCACTTACCATCAGGTGGCCTGTGTGCTCGTTTGTCATCTCTATGCCATAAAAAAAAACCCGTATCGGTCGTGTACATTTCGTTATTTTATTATGTACCAAACCATACGTGTACAACTTGATTAAGAGCCGGGGTAAGCATGGGGTGCAGGGGTGACGTAGGTACGATAAAGCTCGACTAGTCAACAACTCCCCGCACTTCATGCATACCCCGGGTCTCAATTAAGTTTTCGCCAATATCAACCTTTAATACTTACATACATACATACATACATACCGTTACGCCTTCATGCCAGCCTTATTATTATTACTTATGTGTTTATTCATCACATCATACTCTGTTGTTATACATACAACCCTTGCCCTTTTCAGTCTGACGCGACGTTATAGCAATGACGTCTATCTAAGAATAAAGTCCCAGCTAGGTGATAGTAGAAGTGATCCCGAGTTACCGTGCTTTTCAATACAGAACGAAAACAAAAGTTTTGTTAATCTCTCATCAAATAGTAACAATGTTAAGTCACAAAATAATTATTATTGACCTTCGATACACGAAGAAGAAAGAGTGTTAATTATTTAAGAGCGGGTGAACCGATTTTCGTCGATTTTGTAGCTTTATTTTTGTAGCTTTCAATAAAAATGGTTGGGGTTCGGGGGATTTTTAGGAATAATACATTAGAGTATAAAGCTAACAAATCTTTAGAGTAAGTAGTGCACAAAAATAATGTTCGTTTTGCGACCTACCAAACGAGATTTTCCCGCAATTTTCGAGGTAAACTCTTTTAATTAGAAGCATCAGGAAAATTCTGAACACATTTTGCTAGTTCAAATTATGCAGGTAATCGCCCGTGAACTCAACTTAGGTATTTGATTGTGGGATAAATATACATAGAGCAAATGTGGAAATTAGCAGAGTTTAATGTTCCGCCGCTCACGGGCCCGGGAGAGGCATTCAGTGAAACGGTTTCAGTTCCTCTCAGGAACTTTGTTGCATGCATGCAAATATCTCGCTAAATTTATTTTTTACTACCCTCATTGTACATTCGATGTAAAAAATGTTTCAACCAGAAAATAATACCAGAACATAAGAATCGTCATGTTAGATAAAACAAGCAGACAATCCCATGAAAGGATCTAATTGAACTGTCAAAAACCAATGAAATTATATTTAATACATATTAACGGATTATGTGCCGTTTGACTCAGGGTTGTATTTGAATGAAGTTTTATGATTTTAATTGTGTTTTATTAAACAGTATACAGTGCCTAGTACAGTGCAATATCTTTTAAATCGACCTTCGGGGTTGTACTTCTCTTTCACTCTCCTCATAATGCTCTATGAGAGTCTAACCGACTTTACCCGAACACAAAAGACTTGTAAGAACTTTGCACTCTATTATGTACGATTTTTTTACATACAGGTCAAAATGGCTATCAATATAACATCAAGTCAACCGCGGCTCTATATCGCAGAGCCGTGTAAACTCATCGCTGAAGCCGGCCGTTAAGTACATAGCTGATGTAGCAATTATCGCGCCGACTATACCTCGCGTCCACGGCGGCAGACGTATGTTAAATTAGCATAGTTTGACCGTGCGCCGCGGGCGGCCCGTAATGAGAATTTACAGCCTCCACGGAGCCTGAATTCAAACTTTAGCCACGTAGGTATGTTACA
This sequence comes from Acleris laterana, assembly GCA_963966035.1. Lineage (NCBI taxonomy): Eukaryota > Metazoa > Arthropoda > Insecta > Lepidoptera > Tortricidae > Acleris > Acleris laterana. The sequence continues at coordinate 9,343,303 of OZ014445.1, read as the reverse complement.
TTACTTATTTTATAATTTATTAGTACATGTAATATCATTAGGTTCACGCATTTTCGAACACATACACTATGGCAGTGCGAGGGGATCATCACCCAATTACCGGGAATCGAAACCAGATGACCTTGCCAAGATGCATTACGCTAACTAGCGTTTCTATTCGTTTCGTTTTTAAACCAATCGCGTCACTGGTAGATGACTTGATACGAAGAGTCACGTGGTATACCAGTGATGCGATTGGTTTAAAAACGAAACGAATAGAAACACTAGTTAGCGTAATGCATCTTGGCAAGGACCTCAGTACCGCTAGTTTCGTAGGCAGGGTCACTTGACTACCAACTAGGCTAAGAAGAATGGGCTTGAGTTTATATATGTATGAAATTTTCGGGATTGGTAAACACAGAATAAATCATAGTACAACTCAAATTCCAAAATAAAGTTTAAAATAATGTTACGCCCATGTCCATAACCTAAAAAACCATCTAGATTTCGCGTGCAATTAAAAGTCTTTTCAATTCGTCGGTTCTTGTTTACGCAAGAAGTTTATAACTCCTATCTATCAATAGCTACTAAATTTATAAATAACAATCATGAGCTACCTATCCAAAGGCTTTGATTTTATAGTTATGTAGATGTTTGAATATTTGCATAATGTTCATGAATCAGTTCAATCACGCGTGAACGGCTGAATGTTATTTGCCTGAGGGTGGTTACGAGGTACTGATATAGGTAGATTTAGTGATAGAGAGGACATTCAAACAGTTGTTGAAAAAGTAGCGTCCACGCGGGCTAATCTTGGGTGGTTGCAGTCTTAGGGGAATTTGGGGTAAAAAAAGATTTGATTCGGTCTTTTCTTCTGACAAGGTACCTATGTAGTTTTTTCCCCGAAAGATACTTAGTGTATAATTAGTTAATCAGCCATTCATTTTTATACCTATCAGGCACCTTATTTTACATTTGTCTTATCCCCTATTGTTGTCATATTGCCAAAGTCATGGCAGTCTCATAAACTTGATACGGAGGCCGAGTTCAAAACAATAAGATATCATGGAGATGTAGGTAACGATGATGTGGAATAATGGCTCTGGTTTTAATTTCAGGGCATTGGCATCTAGACCTACCTGCTTTTAATCAATAATATGGAATACCTAACAGACCATTTTAATAAACTGATTTCGTCTATTTTGCATTGCAATGACTTTATTTAATCCTTCATAGTAGGTATATGTTTAACGACAATGTGCCCGTTGATAGACTAAATCATAAACACTTTATTGTACAAACAAGAGATAACAATTATAAAATAGACAAAAATATAACAGGGATGTACAAAGGCGAACTTATCCCTTTAAGGGATCTCTTTCAGTTAACCTTTGAGCTTTTGGTAGTAAGCCTATGCCTCGAAATGGTTTTAGAATAAATGGTTTTCGCATTGATATAGTTTGGTTTTGGAATGACTGAGTCTAAGGTAATCGACCAAATTACTATGTACAGTTAAAAGCAGCTTAGAAGTTGTAAATATTGGGAACCTTATTTAAGACAAAAGGTGTAGGCGCTCCTCTTGTTCACCAAAATGTTATTACTTTTAAAGAAGAAGACTAAAAATCTGTCGCCGGGAGTCAAGTTTTTGTTCCATAGCCTAGTTTGTTTTCAGGCGCCCGTTATTTTTACGGGTAAATGTCTTCATAAAGACTTTCATGTATGCGCATATTAAATAAATGACGCCATATCCGCGCCACGCGGAAATCTGGGTGACTACGCGTGAAATTTATGTTGTTAATATACGAAAATGCGAAGTAATTGTTGGGAGAATTTACTTGATTTCTCTTTGTTTAAAATAGTTGTATTACTTAAGTTAGAACTTTGTCAAAGGGCAAGTAATATTGATATTAAATTCAGAGATTTTTGAAAAAACACGACTTGAAAATATTACTTATACCAACTAAAGGTAGGTACTTATGTTAGTACGTGCTTATAACTTGGTATCTCCTACAATATGCTCAAGTGAAAGCTGTTTTTTTTTTGAGAAAAAAAATATTACGTTGCTATAACACCTAACCTACCTCTACGAGCCAAGTTTTTTTAGATAGTGAAATACCTTGTACCTCTAGGTAAGGTATCTGTGCCTTTAATTAATCACGTCCTAAGCGATACTATTAAATTGGTTTCTCTACTGCAATATCTAATTAGATTTATCCCTTGTTTCTTCCTTGTTACCAGGAAGTAACATTTTCTGGAAGTATTGGGACTTATCTGAAAGATTTAATCGCGGTATATTTATCACTGTAGCGAGAGACACTAATATGATATGCGCATAAATTGCGAGTATCGCGCGATGCCGCATTACCCTCAGTGGATAATGACGCGTGAAGAGTAGCTTTGGTAATAGCTTCGCCGGGTTCGGGCCAGCCCAGGGGCTCGGGATTCTTCGTTTTAGGCATTTAGGCATACCTAATGCAGAATATCGATTTAGATTGTTCGTTCCGAGTACTGTCGTGGTCTCGTGTTTAACCACCATATAGGTAGGTATCTATTTCGTTGATAAGAGGTGGATCTGTAGGTTGATATTCAAATCAAACATAAATATATCCTACATCTTAAGTGGAGGCAAGATGAAAAACCGGACTGAAAAGTCGGACTCGCACATATTTACTACAGTAGAACACAACCGATATGGCGTGTCGTGAATAGTGTTCCATAGGACTCGAGCCTTTTTAGCCCGAATTTTAAAGCTCCGGAGGTTTTTTTAGAGCTGGCTTAATGGAATGGGTTTCAAAGAGCTAATGATTTTAATAAGGCCGTAGTCTTAAAAAAGGCTATAGCCTTTTTGAAGGGTTTTAGCTTTTTTAAAGGCTTAAGCCTTTTTATAAGGTTGTAGCCGCTGACTTGAGCCGAGCTGAGCCTTATAAAATCTTTAACTCGTAATCGTATACCGTGAACATTTTGGATTATAGTAAAATGAATGTGCTTATCACGTAACATATTCTTAAAAAGCATTTGTGTATTTCTGTTGCCGCTATACAACAAATAATTAAACTCATAAATATCAATTAAATATTTTTATAAATTTAAAAATATTTTAGCCTCCGAGCCTAAAGAAGCTTGGAGGCCAAAATATTTTTAAGTCTCAATATTTTGAAAAGGACTAAGTCTAAAAATATATAGCCTTTTATTAAGGTTACGAGCTCCGAGAGTCAAGGCTGCCAAATATAATAAGGCTTGGGGGCTAAAGAGCTTTATAGGCTTTCAGCCCTCTAGGCGTGAAAATCGAAGCCAACCTTAAAAAAAAGAGCTAAAAGGCTCGAGTCCTTTGGAACACTAGTCGTGAATCTTGGTTCGCGCAGACACGAACAACGATTCCGATGATTTCCGAAAGCACGATTAAAACCGGCGATCAGACTTGTGCGTAATAGTTTATAAATAAGGTGCAAATTAAATTGTGTCTATTTTTTCCATCTCACTCACGCACGTTTGACGGCTGTCTGAATGACACGCGGGCGCGCGACAAAATGGCGTCACTAATAACCAATAATACAGAATACAACCACGCTACGCTGATTGGTTCCCACATTTCGAAAAAAAATCATCTGCGCAGGTACCTACATCGTTAAGCCATATCGGTTGAGTTTTACTGTAGGTACCACCACCGTACAGTAGGTACCTATAAAAGGTAGGGCTAAAACGCCAAAATGAAACCTACGATTTTAATCGCCCCCATTCTAAAAACCCGTTAATTTTTTTAAATTGGTATAGCGATTTTAAAAATATTACGGTTCATAAGATACCTATAGCTCGCTGACAGGCAGACACGGACAGCGGAAGCTTAGTAACATCGCCCCTCGGGGTACGGAACCCTAAAAACGACTCATTGCGCCTAATTCCATGCATATTTGTTATTTTTGGTAACTTCATTAAAACCACCATTTTGTTGGTTTCACTCGCTACGGTATTTCCCGACGTGACGTAATTTTGCAGAGGTAGTAAAAAGGAAACAATTAACTACCTAAGTACATAATAATTGACCTCTATAATAAAAAATCAATGCACGTGGTAAAATAATAAACAGTAGGGCATTCCACCGTAACACCCGAAACAGTATAGCTCTTATACCTACTTACTTTTAATTACCTATGCGTTTTCCGGAAAAGAAAATACTATCCAAATAGTAGACGATTCAATAGGTACTTAGTTATATTTCTTAGTTCCTTAAGTCAATATCGAAATAGGTAAATCTAACTTATTACATGAGTTCAATGTTACACCCAAAACGGTGAAATGACCCAGTAGCTAAAGACAAACAATCCTAAAATTCATTTAAAATGAAATTAGGTAGATTAGATATGTTTATTTTACAAGCCGCGATAGAAACTCATCAAAGAGTAATCTAAGCTTTATCCATCACGCAATGTTTAAAAACTTCGATGTAAACACTGTGATTGCGGCGAAAAGTTGTCAAAATGTTATTTATCCTGAATCCTGGTAAACGCGCGTCAAATCGAGATTTATTACGAAACTTGGTTGTTTCTACCGGCGCGCCGGCAATTTAACGTTTCCGCTGCGTCTCGCGACTTGGCATTCATTATAAGTACATGACCAAATTAACTTTTTTACGATTATTTAATTGAAATGTTAACTTGCATTCGTTTTTGACAGGCTTCAAAAAAGGAGGAGGTTCTATGTTGCACTGTATTTTTTTTATGTGCCCTGTGTTCACCAATTGCTCCGTCAATTGTGGACCGATTTTTTTTTGGTTTGATGGAGTATACTTTCGAGGTTATCCCACTGTCACTAAGGATTTTAGTATTATTTAGTAACAAATCCAGCATTCGCGTTCAGAAAGTATTATTTGGGGAAGTGGACTGATGATGAAGACCATATAATATGGCCGCCGGAACTCAACGGTGGCGGTATTTCAAGGGTGGCGATAAGATATCTCGGTTAAAATAGTTGGGCAACTACATACATACATACCGTCACGCCTTCATCCCAGAGCAGGCAGAGCTACAGAATTACCAACAACTTTAACAGCCAGTTGTTAATTCTGTAACCACATTTTGCACATACAGGCTAAGATGTATACGAGTATCATGTGTATATTGTGACAGGTTGCAAGCCCATCGCAACTATAACGAGAAACATTTAAATGTTTAAATATGACTATGACTTGCAATGAAATTCATCACGCCTATGTTCCAGACGACTTGTTATCACTCTTGAAGACAGCATAGATGTGGCTCTGCAGCGTGATGAGCCTACTGTTATTCTTTAACAAGGTCACCTCTCTTAAAGAAAAGGACCACCACACCCCAACGTTCAACAACTCAGGCGTTTTACCCTCGAGTAAGACGGCATTGCAGTTTTTGAGTACCGGTTTTTGACCCGCTTTCAGGAGCTGTGGGGGGTTATTATGATATGGCTATGCAGTTCATTTTACGGTGAGCGTAAAGGACGGAGCTATAGCAGTGACATAAGTCTGTCCTTTACTCTCAGCGTAAAATGAATCGCACAAGTACGTCATAATAACCCCACTGATGTGATTCCGTCTTTCCCTGGTGTCGTGTTGTTAAGCTGTTTGAGAACCATTCTGATCTCCTACAGGATGATGTCCGGGTTATCTTCGGTATAGTGTCAGGTTAGCATTGCTTTTGGATTTGGCCAGTACCTAGCGGCTCCAGCAGCAGAATAAAATGCTCAAAACAATCTAGACAGGGCGTATTCTCTTGACAATAGAGTCGAGTGCAGATCATTTTGACATCTTCAGTGTTGCGTACTTCTGCTGCTGACTGTACAACTGCCAATTGAACCTCTCCATCTCCCTTAGAACCTTTGGTCCTATGAATTTCACACTCCCATCCTCCATCTTCAGCGTCGTCAACTGGCTTTGTCCAATATACATGTCTCTTGCAAACACTATGGAGCCCTTGTTTCGCTCGACTGTCTCCTTAATACTTTTAGTATTATAGAGGTAGAAGCGGATATAGTGTCGCCAGGTCTTGAAGATCTGTCTAATGAACTGCCTATAGGACTCAGCATCTTCGGTTTTGAGCGTCAGCGAAGGTCATTCGGCCATTAGCATCCGAACTCTGTTCGATTCCTAACTACTATGCTAAGAGATATAGCTAGGTGGCTACGCTAGTTGTTTACAAAAAAAGCGTCGATCCGTAGTGGGATAAAAGCATTTTTTGTAGGGCCCATTGATTTGTCTCATCAAGGGACTACTGAGAAGATTTTGTCCCAGTAATCCCATGGGAAAGTGGCACTAATATCTATAATATAGATATATTATATTATTACTTTTCCAAGTCTCATTACACTCATCACCATATAGTTTCTGTTTTCTTTAGCCGTGTCGTTTTCGCATTTTTCCTCATTTTAAAAGGCAATTTGGTAGTGTCGACGGAGCTCCTTTTCTGCGTCGGCTGCAAAACTACCATACCCTAAACCCACCTGGGACAAAATTACAAGAGCCACTTGTACCATGGAACTGATGGGACGAAAGAGTCAGTTGTCCCATCATGTGACAACTCAATGGGAGTAGTGGGATAGACGTCAAAAACCGTATTGGTCAGGTCATGTCTTGTAGTATACACTATACAATATTAATAATAATAATAATAATAAATATCAGGGAACAATGTCACACCAATTGACCTAGTCCCAAACTAAGCTCAAGGCTTGTATTATGGGTACTAGACAACGATATAAATACTTATATAGAGAAATATACATATACTTAAATATTATAGAAAACCTCCATGACTCGGGAACAAATATTCGCGCTCATCACACTAATATCTGCCCTTACCGGGATTTGAACCCAGGACCTCTAGCTTAATAGATTAATATTGATTAGATTTTTATTATTGATTATTATTATAGATTTTTATTGGTCTTAATAGATTTGAAGCATTGTTAACTTCATCTATTCTCAATTTCTAAATGTTGTTAAGGTGGCTGGGTGCAATTAGACTACTGCATAGATAATTTTCAATTTATTGTATAGATATACACATTCCCATATAAAATTGTCTAGTAAGACTATCTAATAAATTAGACCTAAGCAATTTAATACATAGTTACTATCTGGTGGATTTGTAAATATAGATAAACATAATGTACCTTCCAATGTACACACATTTATTTATCAATATTCTACTACCTTATTGTTTATAATAATTCATATTAATGAACGCGAGGATCAACAATAAAAAGTAATAATAAAAATCATGTCTAAAATCGAAAAAATTCATTATATTCGTGACAACATTCAATAACTTACCGTAATTTATTGCAAAGTTTAGAAAGGAAGACCAGCAGAAGTTGCAATCCATTGCTCGGTTCTTTTAAACTGGCACATTACACATATGAAATAACAAAAATTCTTCAGTCGTTATACGCTAGCTTTCACAGTACAAAAATTGAAAAGACCAATAAAAAGTTTGTACGTGCGCCATTTACTTCAACATTAGAAATTTCCACATGCAATATATAAAAAAGTTTACAAGGTTTCCTTTCGTAAACATACCAAAAAACGAAGGCAGGTCCGTAGTTCGCGGTTCGCATCAGAGGAATCAATAGGCTATTATCCAGCAACCATGGACGTGCCATCATCTTTAATAAAAGATATTTGGGTGAATTGCAAAAATATTGTACATAGTTAAGGGCTCAATTAAAAAATCCTTAACAATCCTTAACTTTTTCCTTAGTGTAACGAAGATTAGTCATATAATCACATGGATAACTTTCGTTACACAAAGGACAAACAATGGAAGAAAGTTAACGTTGTCTCAATTAAGCCCTAAACTATGTACATTATTTTTGCAATTCACCCATTTAACTAAAACAAGACGGACAAGTTGAACAATTAAAAAATCATGTTTGTCTCTATACAATAGTAGGTAAATATAACATCATAAATTTCCAAGACGCACACCTTGACCAAAATCCAAGACATCTGTATATCATATACTTTCTTATTACTATTTGGTCACTCGCATTACAATAATGGCAGTGCCAGTTAAATTTTTCAAGAACTACCAATAGTACATAGTGACTATGTACTACATACTAGATGGCGCTTGTGTGCAGTTTTGATGCAGTTTGAAATTAGCGGCGCGATATTCAAATGATTTATGGTTTTATATAGGATATCAGAGATTTCACTAGATCACACGAAACGACATCTAGCGGATACTGCTTAAACAGGGGTCTTTATGGAAGTTTCAAGAAATAAGTGTGATAAAAAATAATGTTTTCCATCTTAAAACATACTACAGCTATGACAGTCGCACAAAATCAATCATAGTCAATAAATATAGTATTATGCATGATAAGAAGTATTAGACAATTCCTTACGTCACAATTTATGGTAGTATTCACAGGGTAATTCATATTAATTCGTATTCATAGACAGGGACTGAGATTTTGGAAGCTACCTAGTTTGAGATTATGATCACGTGAAATAGCAAAAGGTGTTCGTTTGCGCCCTTTTGTAACTATACTTGTCTACCTGCAAACAAACAAGAAAAATAATTTAGTCACACAAAAAACAAAACTAAATATACGAAATATATTATATTAGATTTTTATTTAATGACGTGAAGATGGCAATCCAGCACACACGCCACCCGCTGGCGAGCGTGGTCTGAGACCCATAATAGACACTTGCACTATCAAAAGACTCTAATCTTAAGATTGCAATCCACAGGGCCATAATAATAATTTCATATTAAGACACGCCAATGCACTTATACCTGGTTTTACAAGGCATTGTACAGTTGGCTACAAAGAGGTGTAGGTATCTACTTTTGGCCTTTATTTTAATGAAAGCGGATACATCTTTTTGCAGTCGACTGTATTGCACGTTTTTGCTATCAATAAACAGCAACCAAATACGGAAGGAATTGTTTGAAAAAAAAAAGTGCAGTACATTGCTGTACTGTATTGCTAATATTGGGACAGTTACCTCTTCTTGGGGACGTCATCCTTCGCCTTCTTCTCCAGCTCTCTCTTCTTGGCGGCCTCCTCGCGCTGCTGGCGGATGATGGCGAGCCGGGCGAGGTCGGCGCGCGCCTGGTCGGTCTTGCCCTCCGCGTGCGCCTTCTGGTACGCCGCCGCCGCCCGCTGTCGCTCGATCTCTTCGCGCTCGCGTCTGGAATAGCCAGTGAACGAGTTGATAGGTTTGCTAGTTATGGTAAAATTACCTTGAACCTTTTGAATGAGTTACATCGAATACAAAATGTGTCTTCTTCTTCTTCTTTTATTAATTGCGGTCCAACACGGTATTTCGCAGTGATTTCGCCAATTTCAAATGAGTAGAGTGTATCAGTAAACAGTAAGAGCCCAATATCTTTCAATTGGCCATTTTCTGTCCCTGAAGGTTTCCAGAAGAATTAACAAAAAGTGTCTCACATGCCAAACATACGCTGTGCTATGCAAATTACAACTTAATTGATACGAAACTAAGTCCCTTCTTTTCTTGAACTTTTCACAGCTGTAGCATACCTGGCATGAGTGGCACTACTTTCAGTTGACGGCCAGACCAGAACTATTTTTGGTTAAAATTATAACATTGTGTTAATCTCCTTACCTAGATAGCTGCGGTTTCTCTCCTTCTCCAAGGGAGGTATTCAAGCTTGCTAATTTTTTATTCTTTTTGACCACTCTGTTTGGATTTTCTACTTCAATCAGTCCAGATACACCCTTAGCCTTTGTGGGATGCTGAAAATAATAGGTTAGTTGTGTGAATTTCAATAAAGAAGCAGCCATCTCAGTTTAAATTTGTCTTTGACGAAAATGGTGACAGAAAACATGAAGGTGATATTGTCTTTTACTATTTTCATAGCTTAACTATAATGATAAAATCTCATGTAATGCTCAAAAAACAATCACACATTCAATGCCAAGCACTCTGATTTCCATACAAAATGGACCCAACTAGTGGATTGTTGGAGCTCAATATCTTAATTATTACTTTTAAATTAAATCAAATCAAAACTTTTGGAGTATTGTTTATAACAGGTTGCGCAAGGGGCATCATCAGAGCGTTAACTATTTCCCTATTCTTATTCTAAATTATTTTCAACATTACATGTCAAGACAATATTGGTACAAATCAATAAAATTTATGAGGTATTCCACAGATCCACACATTGCAGTAACTATTAAAATTATACCTTTTCTATGTAAACCTAATCTAGCGTCATCAAAGTATGTAATTATTAGTTAGTACACATCAAGAAAACTTGAGATAATTATGTTTCTTATAGAACAGAGTTTGATAGTTTGAAGTTTGTACGGGAATCCTACATCCTTTCCAGCAGCAAGAAACCTATGAGGATTGAGTAAATTTAGATTTTAAGTTGATAAAAATCTTGAAAAATGTTTTTTGCTGTCTTCTTGTACTAAAAATAGTACATAATATGGCCATTCAAATAAAGATCTAGTGCAAAGAAAGTAAAGTGGAATTTCATTTGTTTTTATAACTAATAATCAGAGATCAGAATAGGTAGAACTTATTTGATTAAACTTGATGCAAGTTCATTGAATAATGTTTTCCCCATCTCACTCACGCATGAATGAATATGCATCAAGTTTTGGGCAAACTAGCTCTGTCTATTCCAATCTCTGCTAATGATCAAATTAGAAAATTGACTTTATTTCATTCACAATAAATTCATATTCCACTGAAATTTCATTGTAATGCGGGCCTCAGAGGGTTAAGTAATGAATAGTATCTTACATCTTCATCAGAGTCACTTTCATCGCTGCTGCCTGAGCCTGATTTGTTGTCACCAGAGTCTTCCTCACTGGAGGTTACGTCACCACCATGCTCCTTTCTCCATCTGAAAATATTGACACATAAATTGAATCAATCTTGTTATAAATGAAAATGTAAACACATGAAATGCATTGTTATTGCATCAAATTATTCATCCCAAAGATAACATTATTTAGTTTAGAACAGTACTTGAACATGAATACCATTATAATGTAATTTTGAAACAAAAATAGAGTGGTAGATAAGGCTAAGGCTTTCGCGGGACTCCAAAGGACAAGGAAACATTTGGTATTCAATGTAAATAACCTAACAACTCATAGATATAAGTTATCTAGTTATCAGCAAAGTATGTATATTAATTTACATTAATGATATGAGAATTGAAAAACCCAAGTAACATGAAACTCGACGATTTGGTTAGCACCACTGACGACTGACGAGGTGGCAAGAATGTTCGGGCAGTTGGATTTTAATATCAACAATAAAATGCGTAATGGAATACTTTTGTTTCAACTCTTCTTGCTTTCGCTGTTCTTCCAACTCCTCGGGGCTGGTGAACTTGCGATTGCGGCCCTTGTGATTGGTGTATTTACCTATAAAACAAAAACACATGAGGTGAAAACAACGAGAAAGCACATTTCAAGTAACATTGGGTCGACATTGAAAAAAATCATGAGCCAAGATGTCATACATACCACGTGGCATGTTGAATTGATACTAAGCTGCTTATGATAAATAATAAATCAATTTTAATCAGTTCTCCAGCGCGCAGCGAGATTTTAATCCACAAAATTAATATCGCACAAATTTAGAGTTGACGTTCTAGCCGGAACTGAACCACAGATAACGAAAAGTTTAGGCCCATCCCATTTACGTCATTTTCTTGGCTGGGCATGAGACGAGTTAACCAACATTACAATATATTTTCCAAGTATTAAAAAATGAAAATGATGTAGCCATTACACGTTTAAACGTAGACATAGTATGAAAAGTAATAGAATCGTACTCTTCGTAATTAATATATAACCGCTTTCAAAAACCGTGAACCGTTTTTAGGTCTGTAGAGTATTTACTCTTCATTAGTGTGCATAAGTTTGCAGCCAGTGATGTGCGGTTTATCGATAAATTAGATTAACTTATTAGATTATAGTATTTTCAACTTGCGACAGCGCACCCCGTTTTTCAAATTGACGGTACACGGTTGCGTCCAAAGAGAATATAATCACTAAGTTTAAGAGTCAGGAGTGCCTTACATTGACTTGACATAACTAATAGGTATTCTAAACGTGGGCTAGGCATCCTAACAGAAATTATGGCAGCATCTTTACACGCCCGTGGACGACACTGCTGTCAACAAGAGCAACAAAAGGGATGTGCTGCACGCGCTGGTAAACATTTTTATCGATATCGATAATTTGAAAAAAATATGCTAAGCATTATTTGTTTTCAACTGCTTATTATACTTTGACAATACTTTTCGTAACTGCATTTTTTTCTGTTAAACTGCTTTTAATTGCAAAAGTACCAAAAGTATTTACAAAAAGTATAAAAGTTACAAAAAGTATTATTGTAATAAATAATAACAACAGTTTCCTTTTTATTAATTTTAATGGTTCTTTACACATAATATTTACTAAGATAGGTATACCCTGCGGCACGTTTTATAAAGCTACATGTAACTATTTTACAGGTCTAAACTGGCAACACTGCTCAAATGGCTGGTCGTCATTGGTCGAGGTTGTATCACATGAAAACTGGTAACCTGTTAAGTCGCCGTCAATAGAAGATAGGACTTGTGAACTATGTACACAAATATTTACACATACATACATACATATACTCATTCATTTATTATTTCATTATTTACACATAACCTCAAATATTCACCAAGCGTGTTTTTATTCAAAATAACGTGTAAGTAATGAAAAGTTATTTCATCTTAAAATTAATATGAAAATAATGATCTACTGTATAAATCATTGCAAATCTTTATCTTTAAGAGTACGTAATTATCGAGTAATCATGGTGAATTTGTTCTTTTGGTTTTGATTACCTCTTTTGCAAGTTCAATTGACGGCAACTTCAAATTGTAATTTGTAGCTTTATAAAACAGGCCACTTGTATTTCTTTTACCGTGTCTGCTAAATCTTCTTTACCGGTCTCTTGAACCCATCTTTAACACCCTGGAATTTGTAATATGCAGAGACTTGTCGTCAGAAATGTACAGTTGTCATATCGCACTGCTAGATGAAAATAGTAGTAACTCAAAATACAATGCATTATTAAAATCAAGTTTAATTCAAATTCTTTGAACTTAAAACCAAACTAGCAAGGATTTTGAGTTAATACTGTTTTGATCTAGCAGTGCGATATATACCTACCTACTTAATTCTTACTTTCCTGTGTTAGTAGGTAAGTCTTCCAGAAAAAAAGGAGCATTTTTGTCAATATTCATAGATACCTACTTACTATTATATTCGGGTTAATTTAGTCAATAGCATGTTTAGCTTTTATAAAAAACAAAATTAGCCTGAGTATTTTTTACCGTTATCAATAACCTTCAATAACGTGCGATTCCAAAGTACAGTGCTTTTTCTTCTATTTCGTAAAGCGGCTCATTTACTGTCCTGCGTATCAGTCCACCGTCATGGCTAGAACATAAAAATAGCCATCCACCATAAGTATTGTTCCATTTGTGGCGTTTCTATCTTATATCCCTTAACCAGGCTGACAGATCACACACCACAGTAGAGATTCAACCTTAGATATTAACATACACAAGGTACTATTGAGTAGATTTTATGTGGTTCGTATGGATCCCTTGCCTGGTTAAGGGTTATATCGTTGATATTATATATTGTTGTATGTAATTCACAGTGCTGTAGTGTTAAACTGTTATGCTGTGTAATTATTTTGAAATAAATAAATAAATTATAAATAAACTATAATAAAAAAACAAAAAAACTTTTAAATTGTAGAAACAACTTTGTGTGCTTAAAAACGGGAAAATCAATCGCTCAGGTATGACAGGCGGCAAAACCGAAATAAAATATAATTTTTTCGATTTATCATTCTGTGGAACTGTGTTCATGTGAATCATCACTACATAGTATAAAACAAAGTCGCTTCCCGCTGTCTGTCCCTATGTATGCTTAGATCTTTAAAACTAGGCAACGGATTTTGATGCGGTTTTTTTTAGTAGATAGAGTGATTTAAGAGGAAGGTTTTTATGTATAATAAATTTCGTTTTATGTACGTGTGTTATAGAAAACTCAAATAAACCGAAGCGAAGCGAGGGCGGGTCGCTAGTATAAAATAAATAAGAACGTAGCGAAAATATTCTCTGGTAGGTTTAATAACATCCACGAAAAGACGTCGGTATTTATTTAAGTAAGTACTTACACATATTTTTACCCTTAGAACAAATGCTTAGAACTAAGTATATTATGTTTAAAATACCGTCGTTCTTGCTTTTAAAATAAGTCTGTGCCGTGCATTCTCGTCAAAAAGGGAATTAAAAAAATTGCAAAGGTAAATGTCCCGGTCGGCGGCCTAATAGCAGTCCTCTACACCTGGTCTATTTTTACGCCAGATCAGGTTTTATAGTAACGCAGGTACCTACTTATTTCAAGACCGACAGAAGTTGCGTACAAAACAAAACGTAATCGAACTGCGGTCGGGTCGAGTTGCAAAGCAATCGCGATCGAAATAATGGGTTGATTTTGGATCTTGTGCAGAATAAAATTAAGATTAAAGTTGAATCATAGTATTGTAGCAAAAGATGTTAGACTGCACTTCTGTATAACTTAAACTCAGAATACTAACTGAATGATACTCTGCAATCATAAAATGTATCTGTACTTATTATATTAATTGACTACTATTTGGTCTAAGTTTGTTTTACGTGTGCAGGAGGCAGGGATTTAAAGCACTTACTTGTACTGCCGATTTGAAATATGAGTTAAATTATCCCTGCCCATAGCTCGATCTTAAGAAAATAACAATTATAGACCCTCTATAATTGTTCAATCATCGTGCACCTGAGCCAAAAGTTCATCTCCTGGATGCACCAATAACATACATTATTGATAGTACAGTCAGCTGCAGAGAAAAGTGACCCCCCCTGCATACAAGTTTCCTAGCAAAGGTGGTTACATTTATCTGCAGCTGACTACGAAATTTATTAGGTACCTAAACTTATGGAATAGTACATTGTGCATCAAGGGTAGTAAGAAGGGAATTACTAACGAGAGTGTTAGAAGCCCGACGCCGAAGGCGGAGGGCTTTTAATGACTCGAGTTAGTAATCCCCTTACTGCCTGTGATACACACAATTGGTTTTCATCACATTTGCGAGGAAAAAACACTTTAACTCTGCAAAATATAAAGAAATAACTTTTGACGAACGGGAACGTAAATGGAAACGATATTTTTTTTGTGACCTCTACGGCCTCTACCACAGATAATAACTGCGTTTAGTTTCGACCTGGATTCGAGCCAGATTTAGCCAATTTGATAAAAATGTATAATTACTAAAATTAATGATAAAATGTTCATATAAACTTGAAATAGGTATAAAAATAATGAAGTTTAATGAAGCGTATAGGTTTTGTGTAATGTAAGTTAGTCTATAATATATAGCTAATTTTTAAAGATGAAATTAGAAACCGATTTAATTTTTGGCTGAACATTAAACCTCCTTAGTCAGAAATTATGTACGAAAGAGTTGCAAATTTTAAAAAGAAAGTCATTACTCCCTAGGGATGACAAACTCGCCATAATTCCCGCGGGAACAATTTAGGCCATTGTCCTTCTGTATACAGGCATGGAATAACACCATTTACGAGCAAGTGTGATGAAAAGCAAATAACGTTCGTGTGAGGTAGGTAAGTAGGTATAATGCCATTGCCTTATATGGGAAACTGCACATGGAAAACGCCCAGCTTTTCCAGGAAAAATTGTGCAGTCATTTAAGGTAAATGTGATGTTGATTAATAAGTAGGTAATGGAAATGTAACATCGCTGACATCGCTGACATCGCTGTATCTGTATGTACAGTGGCCCAAAGAAACTGTCGAGCACTTCGGGCTCTTCGTCAATACAAGCTACGAACTAAACGTAGAATGCCAGGAACGATTTAGTCAATTACATTTTGTAACGACCAAGTTTCAACACACACAGTCGACATTTTCACAGACCGACACAGTGTGTAGATACACAAACTAAAATTTAGGACACCCCGCGAGAATTGGGTTTGTTCATATATTTACAATTACTGTAATTCGAAAACCATTTTGAGGAATAGGTTTCTAAATCCGTTCTGCATTATTAAGTTCTTGAAATATTTATTAATTATGGATATTTCGGCAAAAGTATATTTAACGTTTGTTTGACTTTCGCTTTCGGGTTTGGCGAAAACAGCTTGAAATAGTATGTTTTAATACACTATTACAATCACTTTTTTTCATTAGATTTTTTAATTCCTGTAATTTATTAGAAAATGCCATCCCAAATTTAAAATAATCATGTCATCCATAAAATGCCAGGTAAATAAATAAAGATATTAAAACAAAACTATTGGGTCAAATACGAAATTAATGAAATTGGTGTTTTAAAATTTCCTATTCTTTCAAATTAGAAATAAAAAACCGTGAGTTTTTTTTTTGGTCAATCCCAATTGCACTAGTTCTATGATTCCTTCATTTATTTTTGTAACTTAACTAGTAGCTTGACATTGTCCCTGGTAAGTATTTGTCTAATAATATTACATCATTTGAAAGCCCCCTTATACTGGTGTAAAATAACAATATTTGTAACATTTCAATGTAGGTACTCAAAAGAACACTACTTTGCTTCTGGCTTCGCTGACAAACAACAGCCAGAATTTGTGATTCCAAAACCTCTGCTTAATCCTTTTTTTTCACTCAATAATTACAACATATTACCACTTAAAATAAATCCATAGTATAAGCCTCTATAAAGTATTTACTTATTTTACATTAACCAAATTTAACTCTTCGGACCGTTTTTTTGGCATTGTATAGAGATAGCACGTTATAACATCGAGAAACGTTTGCGAAGTCAATAATTATTTGTAAAAATAAAGTTAGGTTATTCTTTCGTTTCAATTAAACAGGTACCTAAGTACGACTAAATACAGATTCCCCTTCTACTCGTAAACGAAATCACCTCTAAATCTGGGAAGTTATGAGTAAATCAACGTTATGTTTTCATGAAATACCCAGGAACACTACACTATTCTAATCGTATTATTAACGTATCTCTTATATATAAATAAATAAATAAATAAATATCAGGGGACTATGTCACGCCAATTGACCTTGTCCCAAACTAAGCTCTGGGTTAACTAACTAAGCTTGTACTATGGGTACTAGACAACGATATAAATACTTACCTATATAGAGAAATATATACAAGGAACAAATATTTGCGCTCATCACACAAATATCTGCCCTTACCGGGATTTGAACCCAGGACCTCTAGCTTCGTAGGCAGGGTCAATACCAACTAGGCTATCGCGTCGTCGTTATGCGTTTTGATTTATTTAGCACAATCGAAAAAAATAGGACTTTTAGCTACCATTTAGTTATTCGTTTAGATAGTTAATCCACATGAATAACTTGAGAAACTACATGTTGATAGAAACGAGAAATGTTAGCAGCATTTTTATCTTAAGTAGCTAATCCTATTTGTTAGAATAAAGGTCTAATAAGTCATTTATACTCATCAACACACTTACTCGTAGCAATGGAATTTGACTTATAAAAACAAAGGTTTGTCCTGTTACAGAAACCGCCTAAAACTACGAATCGTTCACCTCGATCGAGGCGGTTACTGTCCAGTCAAGGCTGCACGGCTGTTTACCATTGGAGATGCGTACGCGACACAGAAACCTAATGTCTTGACAATTGTTTTGATGTATAAACAATGGCAAATGCAGAAATAGCCTAGGTTAGATGAAAGCGAAGAAAAAAGCAGGGCGCGCTTTACTTAGTCACCACATTATTATGCGTTTACGATCGCCTCACTCTATCTGTTCGTTTGTTTTAATGCTGAGCCGTTTTTATTGTGGTTTTTAATTGCAAAGTATAAAGCAATTATTGGTTTTTGAAAAAATAAATTTGTTGCATTTGCATGAATATAGTCTAAATTTTTAAGGTTACTAAATAACTGATTTATTTAGTTGAATGTTTTTTTGATATGGTTTATATGTTATGGTTTTTACAAACAAGTTGCTTCGACTCATTCAAACTTTGCAAAATATTTATATGGAAGTATAAGTATAAGTAATACAAATTAAATAGAAAAAAAATTAAAATTACAAATACTTAAAAATCAACAGAAAACAAAAATTTTAAAATGGTAAATCCTAGTTACAGTTGTAGTGAATAATCCTTTCCCATCGTTTTTGGTTGGATAACGTCGTATTTATCTTGCTTTCTCAGTTGGTTTATTGATGGGTACTGAAGCTAATTGAGAAAGCTAGATAAATACGAAGTTATCCGACCAAAAGGATGGGAAACCATTATTCACTATAGGTATATCTCTGTACTGTGTATGTATATTTTATTTGTTTTTGTCAGTATAAGTACATCAGTCTGTAGAGACAAAAGAAGGCCTAATTGATTTAGAAAAGAGCATTGTTTTTTTTCTATTCTATGTTGTTATGGAATTCGTGGGGTCCTAATAAAAACACAATTTTTGAACATCGAGGCACGAGCCGAGCCGCTATCTTGAATAGACAATTCCAGAATTTGTTCATTTGTAATTATTTTTTCAACGATTGCTGATGCAATTTGTGCACAGTTTATTCTTACGGTTTTGGTTGGTGGTGGTTTCAGTTATGGTTTTCTTGTTTGTCTTCCCGGTAAAAAGGTCGCTAGTCTATAAAAAAAATGTGTTATTTTTTAATTCGACTAGGTAGGTACATAATCGTGATTACGAGTATACGAGTGTATAACGAATATGATGAAATAATAATGTAAAGCCCAGGTCAATTCCAAGATTAAATCAATGGACATTCTTGCTTTGTCATACACTCAGCCATATGCATTTCAAGTCATTCCAATCGCTGAGAAAGAAATCGACCTGCAAGGCTTCTTTCAAATACGCTACCTCACACAAAACGTTAAATTAATTCTTTTAAAATGTTCCAGAATTCAGTTCTTGCAGTCACAGGTACCCAAAATACGACAAACACAACCTTTTCATGGCAAGGATCAAAAAGTTTAACTTATCATGGCTCAATGACTCCCATTACCATTTCACCCTGGATCCGCCCCTGAATACTTACTCCATTTAACATTATTATCATTTTATTATAGCCCTGAACGTTGTTTTTTTTTTAATTAAATTATCGAGCAAGTTATTTGCGGGAACTGACAAAATATTGTACATAATTAAGGGCTCTATTAGAAAATCAATCAATTACTCATATAATCATATGCATAACTTTCGTTTCACAAAGGAAAAACAATGGAAGAAAATTAACGCCGTTGTCTCAATGAAGTCCTTAACTATGTACAATATTTTTGTTATTCACACATTTAACGTTATCCACACAATTACCTGTTTTTACACGACCTTACCATTATACAAAATTAACAACATAAAATTGAAACATTGACGGTGCAAATATTGGACATTAGCGGGAATCAAACCACACCGCAATCTCCATCATAACTAACAAACGATAAGATTCTGAAGCATATAAAACTTGCTATCTAAATTATTAACCACATTGATGCACTTTTTGTGTTAAGACCATTTTACTGCGTGGGTAACATTATGCAATAAACCGTATTACTTTGCAATTGCGATTCCTCACCGTAGCGGTACAATGTCGACGTTATCATGCTCGTACGCAGTGATATATTGTGTTCTTTGTCAAAATATGTGTTACGATAAGCTGGAATGACATTGCAGTTGGCACCATTCCTGCTGGAGTTGCGATCCATTAAATTCCGATTGAATTGAACAGTTGTATTTTTTCATGCTATAGTTTAAAAGGTCAAAGTCCTGTTACCTTTTTTTTTTTAATTTTCATAAGCTAAAACATAATTTTCGGCCAAAACGGACTTGCGATAGGACCCCGTTCCCCATGGATATGTTCCGGACCTACTGCAAATCTAATATGACCTAAAGCTATCTACGATTCTATAACCAAGCCCGACTATATTGTGTGGAGTAACGGGTATGTATGAATTCCTCCTGTATGTAAAAAGCAAAATAAGATAACGCAACTTTACGAACGAGATTAAATTAAAGGTTCTTGCTAACAAGATCATCCAGGTTTTAAACTGGATTAATTTAATGTAACATTTATATTTAATTATTGGAAATAATTGAATACCCTTTTAAATAAAAATATGAAGCCATTTGTATTCATTATTTTAATCAGTCTTTTTCCCGTGTACCGATAAAAATAAATCGACCCCTGATATAAAATTATCTAATGAAGCTTTACCCGTTACTTATTTGGTAATACGTACTTAACAGTACTGTTAAGCAATTCCTCACTTCAACATGTTTGAAAAATGAACGCAATTATATAAAATTTAACGTTTTGTATAAAGCTACATATCATTCCGATTGTGCTCTTAAAAGCGACATAACGGTTTATTTGGGACACATTCATCTTTTTGCAAGGAACGGAATTCGAGACATTCGTTTTTTGAATCTGACAGGTTGCTCCTTACGCTCAAATCCACTAGCCTTTGCGGTGTAATTATATCCATCCTTCTCTAATTATTCAGCTTGTGCGAGAAGGAGAGATAATTATGTCAACGACAAACGTAAGCGTGGTGAAAACAGATTCTTCGTGATAGCTCTTAATTAACAAGTGCTTTTGCGCCCACTCGAGGAACTGCTTAATACCTGGCTTGAGATTTGTCGTTTAAGTTGTCGTGAGATAAAACCAGTGCCTCGTTAAAATTGGCAGACATACGAGTTCCAAGCATGACTCCACACAAGTTTCAGGTTAAACGTAATCGTATATGTATTGATGGGAAATCGTGACGGAGGGCTTAGTAAAACAAATGTCACCCAAAAGATATGACGTTTTGAAGAATCACCAGCTCGATATCGCCGATGGGTGGCCTTTAAAAATAAAAGAATAAATACCTATGTTAATGTCGATAATTTTGGATATTTTAAGTGACCCCATTTATAAGCACTTTAGAATAAAGTTTAATACAAAACCCTGTTGTGTTTTATAGACTTCATCATCATTTTCCTAAAATAATACCACTAGTGAACAAGAAGAGGATTCACCTCATACGATGCAATCGGTAACTTCTACTAGTGTCAAAATACACGGTGTATCACGTTGAGTTATCCTAATTACCTATTAATTATTATTTTATAGCTATTTATTATGTTATTATTACATTAAGGGAGGACGATTCGGCTTTAGAAGGCTGGCAAGAATTGCCTTAATGAAGAAATATTATGAATGTAAAAATAAAGGGAAAGCAAGTAAATATTATTTGCTTGTTGTGTCTAACTATCGCAGGTCCTAATTATCTTGTCACTTCAAAGTTATTAATAAAATAATAAGTGAAGATTATTTCATGATTTAGTGGAATTTTCGATTGCGTACAAATCGACTAGTAATTTTAACTTATCAGTTTATATATGACTTCACTATATTATTATAGTTTTACACTTACATCTTCCTCGCAACACGGAAATAAAAATATCACACAAAAAGGATTCACAATAGAAACTAGCCTAATCTATTTTTCCCGGTTAAGGCTCTGGCAGCGGTTTTGTCTTGTCGTACGTATAAGAGGCGAAGGAGCCACGGCGCGGCTTCACATACAGCCTCGCCGAGACCTTGTCCGCCACGCAAGGACGCGCAGCCCCCAGAAAAACGCCCACTATCGACTGAGCGCGCCCGCGGGAAAGTTCACTTTGAATTTAGAACTATTTTTATTTTTAAAAATATATCCCTTTTTTCGAAGTGGCCAGTTATTTTTACAATTTTGAAAAGGATAACTTAATAACGTCAGTGTCAGTGTTTACAGAGTGTTCGTAAAATATAAGGTACGTTTGGTTTATTACATTTATGTACTCGAAGTATTACAAGTTTTTCGGTTTCTAGATAATAAATAATTAATAATTGAATTCACGCACTCGTTTAACTCTAAATGAACGCAGCACAAGATTATTTCACTGCGCAAGCGGCTCGTTCCTTTGGAACTCAACAAAATTGATTGCGGTTGATTACTTTATAGGTACTTAAAAAATGTTTCTGCATTCTTTGTATTTTTCTTACTCAAAAGTTAGCATTAATTAATGTAACAACTTATTAAATAGAAATGCAAACTGAACCTCTTTATTTCTCATCACTCTGGCTCTTAAGTTAAGTTAACCGATAACTTACGATTTAATATTCCTGTTACAATACAATTTTGCAAAAATCAATTAAAACACCGAAGAAGTTACGTGAAATGTACCTTCAGATAAAAACTACAAGGACTATAAGCACTGCTATAACACAAAATACCTTAAATTAATTACAACACGCATCCCCTAAGTACATGAACATCCTGTATGTGCTGAATGTAAACTAAGCATTCCTCTGGGTCCTGGAGATGTTCAACAAATGATTTGAATCTATGGCAGTGAATACATTTTGCAAGTCACAGGCGCGATCTATTTGCCAAGGGCTTGTCTGATTGTACCACCATGACGACGGTATTCCTGGCGGGAGCAATAACACGGAAACTTTATTATTTATTTTGCTATCTGACTATGCAAAAGCTAGATTTATTTTATGAATTACATATTGAATGTGTGCAGTAATAGAAAACTTCTTAAGTCATTTTGGTACCTATTAAAGGAGATCCTTAACTATAGACACTAGTGATTGATCCTGTCGAATGCGATATGTGTTTGTTTTCAAATTAATATAAAGGATTTTAAATTTTGTTAAAATCGTCTAAGATTTAAAATGCTCCTTATAGAAAAGAACGGCAATTTGTAGGCGTAGCGACGCACTGTTAATGTGTGGGAAATATGTTCCCTATCTTTGACCAAATAAAAAGAGAAGATTTTTTTTACTGTAAGTTTTAGAGATTAATTTAATCTGTTGCGATTGAAATCGAATGTCAAAAACTATGTGACAACTTAAGTGGTAAAATCTGCAACTATGTAAATAAGGGCTTTATAGTTTTTACTTGGATATAACTTGCGTCGAATTTTGGTGAGATGATACAGTTATTATTATTGACTTGACATGCGATGTCTCCTTGTATATTACCTAGAAGAATTGAGCCTTAGGCACCTATTTGATTAATGGTACCTGGTGTTCCCATGAAGACTCACATTTTTAAATGAGAATATAAATACAGATATAGTAATGATGTGTTGAATGTTTCTTCAGGCGAGCGAGCGAATATTCATGCAGATAAGGAACTTAGAAAAATAAGTAAAATGTAGATTTTTACAAAGCAAGTTCTTGTAAAGAGTTTTCTAACAAGTTCAAAGGTCATATGACTCAAATTGGTTTGACTAAGCGTAGTCATGTTTTATCTTACTTTTTAAGTATATACAAATTTTTTGGCAATGTACGAGTAGGTATATTACTAAAATAAATAGATTCCTTACCTGTATTTACCCGTAAGTAGATTTTTTGGTGCTTAATTTGCTTTTGCTTAAAACTCTCTTAAAGATTTGCTAAGAAAAGTGTTAAAACACTCGTAATGAGACAAGTTTCTTGTGTTCAGATCTAGATCATTCCAGCAGGTTTATGTATTGTTAGTGGACGGTGCCAAATGACTCGATGTCGGGTCCACTTCGCGAGGAAAACAGGAAGACTGGTACTGAAAGTGTTAACCGCAGAAATCCTTTTTCTCCGTCTGCCACACATTGTTAGTGAGAAGCGAAGATGCGGAGATTGCTGCGCGCGCGCACGGCTCATGTTAATTCAATCGATAGCTGCCAGCATTCTCTGTCAGATAACTTTGCGCGGGGTACAGTCAGCAAAAAGATGTAGTTTATAAAAGCATTGTCATTGAATTTACGCATGCATACCAAATTTCTAGCTATTTCGAGTACCTACTTATAACTTGTCGAGTGCTTACTGCTTCGGAAATTCGAATTATCTGCGTCGACTTAATTTTATTTGCTATTTACTGGGTGACACGTAAGACGTAATACAAAATGTTATTTTCCGAATCTACTCATGATTACGATCAACTATTAATACGGGACCAACTTCGAAAACGTAAACATAAAATCGACGTCTCCATACAAATTGTAAAACCAGCTGATAGCTTTTAGTATGGGAGATTCAATTTTTTTCTACCGATTTCGATATTAGTCCCATAGTAAAAGTTGATCGTACTCATGAGAAGATCCAGAGAATAAAATTTTGTATTACGTCTTAGGTGTCACCCTGTATAAAGTAAAGTAAAAGCTCGCAAAAAAACGTTTATAAATAGAAAAGGAACCATTTTTAATAGTTAGATGAACCATTTTTTAATAGTTATATGAAACCATTTTTGAATAGTTTCCTAACTCCTAGTAGCAACTGGTCACAGTATTCAAGAGAATCTCGACGAAATTCTGACATTGCCAATATGCCATTGGAAACAATAGACTCACCTTAATATGGCCTCACATATTCTTTTGAGACGTAAATCGCCAGCACGTATAATTTAGGCCCTTGTAAAAAATACCCAGTAAAAAGTAAGGACGATACGAGTTCTCGGGTAATCAGAGCGATCAAGCGCCTAATTATTGGTTGTCTATTCAATATTTTTTACGTTTCAAATTCCAAAAAACATGTAATTGGCGTAGCAATTATGAAGTAGTTCCTGTAACGGCTACTATATCCGGAGAACCTATTATTATTATATATAATAATAATAAATCCTGTCAGTCAATAATATTTTTTGTATAAGAATTTTATTAGCAGCAATGGTGATATTTTTACTTCAAGTCTTATAATTTAGTTGTTTCAGTTAGTTAAATTATTAATAAATTCATAGGTTTTTTTTATGTTTTTGCAATGAATTGTATAAATAAATACCTACTTATAATGTAACGCACATAATTATATAATTGAAAAAAAAGAAGTTTATCTTTATTTGGGTCAATAGTGACATAATATTTTCCTAATTTCTATGCTGTGTATTTTTTTCCTATTTCTTTCTTGGCAAAGCAAGCATAGGATAAATTAGTTAGGCAATGCCAAAGCTTATCCTTTGTTTTTTTGGTAGACAAAAATATATTTTTAAACGCTTTAGATACTCAAAACAAATTGAAGACCTCATAAACATAGATAAGCCAGGTGCTAACTTGTAAAAACATCCCGACTGCATAAACACATTCCTGTTTCATCTTGTCCTGCAGCTGTTAAACACTTTCAGTGCCAGACCCACTAATTCCGAACAAAATAGACCAGTTATATAGTCCTCGGCACTGTGTTAAAATGCTTGTTTTCTTACCAGGTCTTATAATAGGACACTTGTGGTCATTATACTGTAATAGCGCATCGTCAATAAGTCCCAGGAACCTGTTCAATTCCCAGCTCGATCGCCGGGAGGAAATGGTAATGTCCAACGCAAAATACTTAAGTATAAAGAAGTGGATAGGTTTATTTCAATGCTGTTATCCAGGGTGTTTTTTTCTTATTTTATCGTGATAGGACTTAGGATGTGTATGAGGAAAAATACACGAGTATTTTAATTGCGGAGATACCATAACACATCAATTAAACGTTGAGCGTTCCGATGATTTCAAAGAAATAGCTCAAAATCATAGTTATTGTGTAACATAATGTTCTCGTATATAGGTCAAAACGTCGAGAATCATGTGAGAATAGAATAGAAATTTATCTGACACCAAAAAAATAAAATAAACAACACACTTGGAAAGATAATGTTGTGGTGCCAAAAAGGTTCCAAGTTCCAACTCAGCATAATTCTGTGGTCAGGGGACCGCAGCGCTGGTTTTCGGTTGGCACCTTTAGTTCAACCATCAATATTTTTAGTTACAATATTTTTTTTAAAAGATAAGTACATATTAAAAAAAATTATTTAACAATAAAAGACGAAAGCTCCTGCATCACAAAAATTCAGTAGAATAAAAACTAGAAAATTGTAAGTTTTATCCAACTAAATCAATTTTCAGAGATTAATATTATCATGACGGATGCCTACTCAATACTCTGATATATACTTATAGTTTTTTCAAACCTAAAAATATCTTAAGGCGTAAAATAAAATGTTACTGTTGTTCGTAATATTTATTGTTATTCCATGTACAATGAAAAAAATATTCCAAAGGGTTATTGACTCGGTGGTATTTCAACTATTAACAAATTATCGAGAAGACTATAAACGATGAACAGTAGTACAAAGTGTCAATTCGCTAACACTACATAACAGAAATTCAAATCTATTCTCTTAGTATACTAAAAAGGTATGAATCACGATCACGTCAGTGTCAAACTTTTTTCGTTCTTTCGAAATTTAAGTCATATTGTAATGTAATGTAGCTAAAGAGAAGCCTGGATTGCGAGGCAATTTCCCAATTTTTCGGGTTTTCAAAAATGACTTACTTTAATAATAGGGGAGGGTGGAAGACACATTATCAAGACACCATTATTTAGTAATTCAGTATGGTTGAAGCCTCTTTCAGTTTCCCTTCTGTCCCTGTTCTTTTTCCCGTCTGTAGTATGTACGTATGTATGGATGTATGTATGTATGTAAGGATCACTTACAAGCCATAATTTCTTAAGTTTCTCCCTAAGCGAAGCTACAGAAGAAGATTATCCTACAGACAATGGCAACTCACTCCAGAGTCTCAAACGGAAAAAGCAAGAGAAAGGTTGTAGTTGTGGTTTAATACATATAACTCATTTATCCTACTCCAATTCTAAGAGCGAAGTTGCAAGAAGCGGATTAAAATCACCATATTATTGTTTGTGACATTTTATTTGCACCGAACATTTATCATAACATAACTACATGATAACTACTTATAGATAAACCCACGGTGGCCATGATTCGTTACAAATAACACCCTGACAAAATCCCTTACATTCTTAGGGCTGAATATTCAATCTCCAGATAACATCATTTGTTAGGTAAATTTGTAGATCTGTCCTTATCTTTCTTATGACAAAGAAAAGGACAGAGTTACAATTTACTGACAGATAGTGTTGTCTGGAGTTTGAAAAATCAGCCCTAAATCTGAAGAATATATTATTTGAAATCTCGCATTTAAAGCATAGAGTTACGCCAATTCTGCTGACAAGTAGCAATTAGACATGATCCCGCCTCCAAATCAAGTTCACAACGGATATTCTATCTCTCGACTCGTGCAGTAAAAAAATGCGGTTCGTTCAGTTGTTATCTCAAACCACGATTCAATGTTTTTGCTGCGTGTGTATGCAAATTGAGTTGCTATTCTTCTGTTGCGATCTACATTATGGTGTTATCATAACGATCGGTCGCCGTGGGTGTGGATTGCCCCTTACAACTTAGTTCATAGTTGAGGAAATGGAATAATTCAGTTTGTGTAGATATGATCGTCGTAGGACACGTTTCTAACTTGCGTAGGTAGTGTGCTCATGCTTATAATTGTGTAGGCTTTGTGCTGTAAGTTTACTATCAGGCAATAACAGTAGAATCAATTTCGTTCGCTGTTATTGGCAGCGACATATCTATGCCAATTTTATTTGTGGTAATATAAACTTGGCTCAGAGTCGGTAAAAATATCACCCTGTGTTCTAAATACTTACCTATGAAAGTTTACCGTAAAGTGACCATAATGAGGCTGGAATGTTCGACACATTTGGCAACGATGCCAAGTGGGTGCAATGATCAGATCTGCTGCCAAGAATTCGTCGTTTCTTCCCCAATTCCGACCACATGTTGTAACAGTTCCATACATTACATTTCTTGACATTGAACTTGGCTTTAAGCGGAAAAACTTGGCATCGCAATTGAGCTTACTAGTAAAAGTAGGTAGGTAGGTATAGTTTGCTACCTAGAGCTATAAGGTAAGGGTCTTATGTTGGACCATACTCTGTGTAGGGTTACGAAGCCGTTACTACAAACACAAAAAACATCCTCAAAGAAAATTCGTAATTATGT
The DNA here is from genome assembly GCA_963966035.1 of Acleris laterana. Lineage (NCBI taxonomy): Eukaryota > Metazoa > Arthropoda > Insecta > Lepidoptera > Tortricidae > Acleris > Acleris laterana. The sequence continues at coordinate 9,315,395 of OZ014445.1, read as the reverse complement.
ACTTTCATTTGACATATTATAAGTATTTATCAGATTTTTATTACTTGTAGTTTTGGCTGTAGAATACAGACACACACACACACGCAACTCTAGCCAAAATAATACTTTTCGAGTACATTTACTAATCGGTCCTCCAAATCTATAAATTGAGAATGATTTTTAATAATAATTGATAATAAGTAGGTACATAATGATTTTTAAGATTAATCAATGATCAATGTTAAATTAATAATTTGACCCCTGCTTTACATGTATGGGAGGAAGCCGAAAAAAGTTTATACTTAAGTATAGAATAATAGTAACGACGCCACGTACATATTCTTTTCAAAACATTTAATTTATGACGTGAGTAATTTTCAATTTAGGTAATTAGCTAATCCTAAAAATGTCTTTTACCTGAAGTGAAATCTAGAGAAAAGTAACAGTACAAAAACAACGGTAAAGGCTAACCGCACACAATGGGTGTGGATTTTTGGCTCACGTTTCTTGTCGAATGTCGCGATGTGTCACCGCGTTTGATTCGTATCGATCAATTATAGAATAACCGTTTGTTGCTATAAGCGGAGATGATAATTCGAAAACAATGTCTTGTATTGTACCTATTACGACGCGTTTTTTGTCGCCTTTTAAAACACTTCGGCTTTGAATTCAATTTCCACTATGTGTACATTAAGATAAATAAGAATTGAACACGAAATTTTAACGTTACTGAACTTGTGCAAGTAATGAAGTCTGAATGGTTTATAACAAATACTTAACGCCAGAATGAACCGTCTTTAGTAAACAGTGTGAGTGTTCAAATTTTATTCTGACATGATAAAAAAATATATTCGTAAAATGTACATTATCTCAAGTTTAATAACTAACATAGTGTTCTTGTTATTGCTCGCGTGAAGTCTACTCCACCTACTGTGTAAAATATTTTAATTTGACACCTACTAAGGGTGTCTGGAAGAGATCGCTTATCAGCGACAAGACTGCCTGTTGTTTACCTGTGTTATTTTTTATTCTACTGTTTCTCTGTAATGTTTTTGTTTGGTGTGCGTGCAATAAAGTGTTTTTGTATTGTATTGTACTTATTGTATTTATTACTATTCAATTTATTCGGGAAATAGAGAGTCAATCGTCAGGATGATTCCGAATTAAGTCGTCTTCACGCAAGAAACCAAACTTAAATTAACATTTACCCGATAGTTTTATAAACGTAACATAATATAACGATAAGTACAGTAGGTATAGTAGTGTCATAGCGAATCTAAATTCAATTACGACTACTTCCAATTTACACCTAACTAATGCTTTTTGACCGTTACTTTTTACGTCAAATCAAGTTTATGTGTGTTTGTCTTATTACTTGCCAAGTATACTTACTTCATGTCTGATTCGCACAAGGCCACTGACCCTATGCGTTTAAGATGCTCCGAAATATAATTACCAGCATGTAAGATCGCTATCGGGGCGACGCGGACTATAAAAGGATGTTTTGTTTCATGCGGTAACAATGACCGTTTTTTGTTCGTCTTAATTGGGTAATATGAAGACTTTTATGTACTCATATGTATAGTGGTATTCTTTATGGCAGCCGATTCGAGCAGAGTAGCAAAATGTGTTGATCTTCAATTTTGTGGCGGCTCTTCAGTCTTCACTTGGAGCTATTTGCTAAATATTGGTCATACAGAATGAAGTGCTTCCATAAATTTGCTAGCGGTAAACTTCATCAAAAATAGAGCACTTATTTATTATATTTTTTTCTGAGTAGGTATCACCTTCGTTCCAATTTTACAAATTCATACCTTGACTGGTTACGCACCAGCATTTTCCTTTGATATTTTACCATCACGTGATTTAACTATTTGCTCTTCTTCTTCTAAGTACCTCTCTAACTATTGAAAGTCTATCAGCTCCTGGGACTTATCACTATCTTCTGCAAAAAAAGATTGATTAGTAATTAAGAAGGCCTTTTTACAAAAAACCGATCAGCGTTCTTTTATACCTTCACGTATAGATCTGCTTTATTATACAATCGACTACAAAGATATTATGTACCGTAAAACGGAGTGAGTAGGGATTAAGGGGTGAGTAGTCACTCAACCTAAAATGAAGCATATGTTACTAATTATTAGACTATGTTCAATAGACGTAACGTTATTTTCCATTTAATACTTGTTCTTATATATAACACGTTATTATGACTTATTTTAGGTTGTGTCTCTACTCACCCCTTAATCCCTACTCACCCCGTTTTAACACTACACTTATCCACTTTCACACCTTATGCCATTGAAATAAGGTGCAAAAGTGGGTATATATCTTTACCAACTGTACCTTTAAAATCAAAGGACGATGGGCAAAGTGTCCCCACCCACCAACAGAGATGAAACATGTCTCAGTTTATAGATCTTGGTAACATGATGTATTTTTACTATGCCGACAATCGCCACATGTGTGGGGTTTTCTTGGAAAATCATAATCATATCGTATGGAATTTGTTTGAAAATGAACACATTCTTGCCTTGCTTGGCTCTTAAAATATAATTTTTCATTAAAAAGTTCCCATCGATTTTGCTACTAAAATAGGTATTGTGTCTTTTTTTGGGTCCTAATGAACATATAAAACTGCATCCCGTGACTGTTGGAGGGTGGGGACGCGGCCCATACAAAATTGCCCATTACCCTTTGACTCTCCTAGCCATCTTTGCTCTAACTCACCTCCTAAGTTAGCAAGATTCCACGTAAACGTAACAAAGGACATCATCACACTGTTAGTTTTTGCATATTTGCAAAAAAGAATCAGGAAGTCATAAAATTGTTCTTCTTGTCGTTGAACTCTCGCGGTCGTTCTCCCATACACATTTATTATTTTCGCCTATTTAATTGGGTTATAAAATTAATGGTGTCCGTTTGTTTGCATGTTCCCAGCTGTGTTTATCTCAACTCGTGTTAGACTAACGGTATCTGGATGAAATATCTGGCCAACAATTAATAAAAAGTAATAAGCCATTTAAGATTCATTGCGCGGACATTTGGACAAGGCGTGTTAGGAACCGTTAACAATTACATTTGACTAATTAACATGTTGATACACCGAGTGTTCGGTAATTAGATGCGGATATTACAAGCGCCGTTCATCAGAATACAATTAACGTCGCACAAAAATTAAGTATAGGTACGTAAGTGGCTAGTAGGTTTTCCGAACGAAAGGGTAAAACAAATCCCATTATGATATGGTAATTTATGACCTACTTATTTATTTAAAAACTTCTGATAAGTTTTTGCGGTCATAAATCGATTAGCTTTTGCAGTTATTATGTGACTTGATATCGATATTTTAAAACCGTTAGAGGAACGCTTTAGAAATCTGAGTCTAAAAAATACAGTTAATCATGACAGCTTCTGTTTAATATGCATGTAAAATGTTAGTTTTATGTATTAATTTAGCCATATGATAACTACACTGTGTTTGGCAAAGGAGAACATAGATACATACATATTACCGGTTAAAGGCAATTAAAACCAGACTAAAAAGCAACCATCTGTATTAATAACTACTATGATTTATGGTAGTTAGGAAGAAGCATATTGTGTTTATTTTTTTGTTATTTTGCATAACAATTGGGTTTTGTAAATAACATCCTGAGGCGCTCGTAGTTGTGTAGTAAATTTTGCTTATTGTCTTTAAAAAACTAGCCAAGAGAATAGAAGGTTAGAGATTCTCTAACAACAAGAGATGGATGGATGGATGGTTGAATCATGCAAACCTACCTTTTCCTATTATTACACTTAGGTAGGGGTTTTCATTTTTACCCATCGTACAGACTTTATTACAATTCTATAATAGAGTAATTTTGTTTTCACCTCAAAATGATTGGTTTTGCTGTTTAAAGTCAATGGGAAAAATCGATTTTGAAAGTGAAAGACAGTAAGAAAAACCAAGTTTTTTTTAATTTGAATTATGTGCTGAAAAGTAAGTTATTTGAATCTCGAGTCTTTGAATCCCTCGCTGCGCTCAGGGTTCTAACCTAGAATCGCTCGCTATGTGACTTAATTATATTACTTCGCTTACTTGGGATTCAAACTCAACACTTGCAGCATAAACCAATTTCGCCCTCTTGTTGCACAAATAACTATTTTCGCACAGTTCAATTAGACTACTTCTAACGACGCAAGTAAATCAAATTTCGAACCCTAGAATTACAAATCATAAATTTTATGATCTGCCAAGATAAATTGCCTCAAATCATTTTTTATAGACCAATAATTTAGGTCCTGAGTCTTTACAAAGGGGGAATGAAAAGTTCAAGGCGAACCGTTCAACCGCAGACCCTTCGGGTGCCATTGAACCAGATAGATGTAACAACTGTATGCTATATAATTAAGACGAAACAATAAGAAAGTGGGTAGCATCTAGCGCATCTATTGCACAAGGATCAGGCAGAATCGCCGGATGACACGATAGCATCGGAGCCGCGGCCCGTGAAGTGTTGCCAAACTAAACGATTTGTGTCGGATTGATTTATTGTGCTTTAACTGCAACTATACAGATCAGCGATAGGCGACTGGATGGAATTCAAATTAGTTGGGTTTAGGTAATTTGGAGACTTAAAAAGGTTTTTATTTTAGGCCTTAGTTCGTGCAGGTTATTGTCTTTCGTAATTTAATTTCTTGGATTTAGTTGTTTACAAATATATAATACTAGCGACCTGCCCTCGCTTCGCACGGTTTATGTGAGTTTTCTATAACACCCGTTCATGAAACAGGATTTATTATACATATAAACCTTCCTCTTGAAACACTCTATCTATTAATAAAAACCGCATCAAAATCCGTTGCGTAGTTTTAAAGATCTAAGCATACATAGGGACAGACAGCGGAAAGCGACTTTGTTTTATACTATGTAGTGATTTTCAACGTTATATTGTGACGATCTTTCTAGTTTTGGCACCTGCTTAACTGTATACGTTAAGGTGCTTCTATACGGGCATCTTTTTACTTCAATATGGTAGCTGGCTGGCAACCACCGATACCATTAAATAACTGTCCTGCTCTAAAAGTACTCTAACTTCCTGTGCTAGAGCGAACCTATACTACTGACTGACTGACTGACTAGTGACTAGCTGTAATTTACCTTTCAAAATGTTATTCCTTTTTAAGCACCGTTTTGTCATTGTGTGATAGTTTAATAAAGTACCTCTGAGGCTCTTGACAAGATGCATAACGCTATCGTAAACGATTTTCTAAAACTGACAAAATATATAGAATTGACATAATGCTTTTGACGCGACCGTCCGGCTGCTTACGTTAATCCTATACATTTGCCATAACGAAAAACTTTCTCGCAATGCATCTTGTGTAGGGCCACAGCACCTTTATAGAATGTTGCCGAGGATAGCACGAAATTGTACCTACTGTATACAATATTCAACTTAACGTACAGCAGAAAGTCTGCGTCAGTACTAACTGGTACCTACTGACGTTATTGTTAATAAAATGTTGGGGTATTTCTGATGATTGGTAGGTACGTCTTTGGATGGTGAAGTCACCACTTAATGACGGCTCGCGTCAGATGCGCATGAAAATCGTGATTGTAAAGGAAAATTTAATCTTGGTTCGCACCTAGATTGCAAAGTCCTGACAGGTACACAGTAGGCCAAGGCGCCGAGCCCATTTGCTATGGTAAACAGGAAGATGCGTCATAAAAACCACCTGAATCTTGAGAATACAAAGATTGGCAGCTTAAGTTTTTGTCCATCCGTCCTACCGACTGTTGGATAGATGCCTCTTCCTTATGGTCATAAACCGCTTCCGCAAAAACGCAAGTCCGCCGATTTTAGCCTAACAGTTCATCGTAATAGAACACTGATTGACGTATATACTGCATATTAATTGTCTTTTCCTCCGTTTTTTTTTATATTCAATTATATTTAGCAAATTTTTAAACCTGCAATGATCCAGGCTGTAAAAAGATAAATGCTTTTCATGTATCGTGTAGTTGATACGTTCGTTGTCAGTTTCATTTAAAACATTCCCTGCTGTTAACCGGCCACTGTGAATTTGATACCCAATCATGTCACTGGCTCTCATTCAATTGAGTTATTTGCTATTAAATGATTATATTCAAGTCTTCCGCGGTATTTAACTGGACTATCTAACGGTATTTCACCACAATCTTTCAGGTGTCATTCTATAAAATACTTTGGCTTTGTAATACTAATAACAAATTAAAACGCGGGTATTTATAATATGTAATAGAATGTGCGACTATAAGTATCGACGTCGTATTACGGCTAATAAAATTAAAACAAAAGGCACCGCGATCGCAATAAAGTAATTCCACAGACGCAAATCAACAACATCCGGTGCAATTAAACTTGTTGAGTTACTTGATACTGAAGTCATCAGCTCACTTAGCCAGGACTCTATTAACTTAAGTCTACGTTTTTTAGATGTTTTAATAGTTAGCGTCTTTGAGTAAAGTACTTGCTATGCAAAATACCTTGAAAAAGCTGCATCCCACTACTAGGGTAGAGACATATGATACTCGTAATATTTTTTCGGATTTCACGGTCATTTTTGAATCATTAGTAAAAAGGTTTCTGTACTGGGTGAAAAAAGGACGAGTAGTGTAACCTAGTGCTAGGTTACCGAGCCTTTGTTTGCTCGTTCTACTTTTTTTATAATTGAGCAAAAACGTGCATAAAATAATCATCTCGCATACCTCAGAACATTATTTTAAACAGTGGAAATATTTTGTCTGCTGCACAATCGACAAAAAAAGCTCGCGAGAAAAATAATTTATATAATCAAAAGCTATAAACAGAAACAATCGACTCTACGCCAGTACCCTTACCATGAGCTACAATTACCGCACTCGCCAGTGAGTCGAATGCTCTAGCCCTCGCACTCTATAGTAAAACATAGTATTCGACTCGCTAGCGAGTATGGAAATTGTAACTTGTGGTAAGATACAGTACACGCGTAGACGAAACGTAGCCTTGCTCTTGAACTCCCACGCTTGTGCAACGAGAATTACACAAATTGCTACCGACTGGTAGGTACTCGTAATACTTGTTTGCGTAATTTTTGATGCAATTGACGTCAAAGTATGTTAAGAGGTTATAATTTTAGACGGAGCTTTTTACGCAGCGAGTCTGTTGTTATTCCTACAGGTATATTTTTTGATTTATAACATGATTTTTTACCATGTAGGTAATTTAAAAAAGTTAAAAAGTTTTGATATTTAAAATTAAAATTGTTATTAATGAATACATATTATTGCTTCATTACTTAATGAAACTTTTGAAAATCAATGCTGCATAATAGTCATTCAGTACCGACATCAAACTGGGACAGTTGTCGAACTATGGCTAAAAATGTGGAATAGATACAATGTAATGTCATTGCTGTCATGTTGTTTACGATACGACCTGTCTTTACTAGATAACCCTTATCCTTATCCTTACTACAAGTGTTAGTTTTTTTTTGGTTCAAGGCCTGAACCAATTAACGTTTTCAGACGAATATTTGTCTGGAGACAGTTACAAAGTATTTTTCATGAGTATTTTATTTCAGACAGAGTCGCCGGCAAAAGTTTGTAATACTATAAGAGCTACCTTAATATCGTTGCTTGTATTATCGTATTGTGACCCTTGACAATGATAAGCCATAATGCAAACCGGAATAAAGACCCAGGCACTATGAATGACGTATTCATACACTGCTGACGAATTGATGATGACTAAATAAAATCATGATGGGGGAGTAATTAAGGAAATAATCAGCATATAATTTGATGCGCCTCGTTTTTACCTCCACACCACAACAAAAGTGTCAAAAAAACTAAACGACGGAGAATGGCCAAAATGTGGTAAACGTTTAGGTCTTGGTAGGGAGAAAAAAATGCTAAGTCCGGCTCACGACATTTTGCTAGCACATTTTATATGAGTATGTAAAGAAATAAATGTTCTTACAGCATTAATGATGCTTTTAACCTTTTCCTATCTAGAAACTAGATACGTACACTTAGTCTATCATTTCACTGGCACGAAAGAAACGGGTTTTCGTAGTAACTCAACGTATTCCTAGATAGAATATCGACAATCTGGCAGGTAGCCGCAGGAATGCAGTTCTTGACCACAGCGATGCGTCTAAAACAAAAAGCAGTATGCGCTTTTGAACCCCATACTCGTATACTACCTTTTTCTGGACGAGAGAACTGCTGGGAATCTTCACGGGAACCTGTTGTCTGGCGTCCATGTGTAGCAGTAATAACTCGAGGCTTGATGCAGTTTTACTCTCGTCAGAATAAAAGTAAAAGGAGGTTTTAGATTGCTCGTTGCTAGCGATAAAGACAAACGTCGTTAAAACTCGCTGCAATTTTGCTAGGACAGGTACAGTCAGAGCAAATATTCGAATGATTAGAAACATAAAAAAATATATAATATGCTTCTATTTGATTTTAAGGAAAATGTTAGACACATTTTAAAAAAAACATTAGGTAATTTAACCGTTTATTTGTTACCTACAGTGTGTGTTTGATTTTTTTACCACAAAGAATAAAATATTTATTATGTTATTAGTTGAACACAGAAATTCTGGATTATTTAGTCCCTAACCTTAAAGATATACATATAAAAGTAAAAACTGACTTATACTATATTATTATCCCCGCACAGCCCAAACTGCTGCATCTAGAAATTCCAAATTGTGCACGTCGGTTCTTTATGAGGCCTAGGGGTGCACTAAGAAAGGATTTTTGGAAATTCAACTCTTAAGGGATTAAAATAGGGGGAGTGGCGTGAGACTAATTCTACGCTTACGAAGTTGCGGGCGTCCTCTACAACTTACAAATAGACTCCTGTCAAAAAATATTGTAAGACAAGCTTTTCTGTTGACAGTTTTCGGAACATGAATTGGTGACCAATAGCATTAATTAAATCCTCAGTTGGTCTACATTTGCTGCAACGGAGATCCCATCACCATCACCCGAGTCCATCATCAGATCAACTCTTAAACCCCCATTACATCATAATTTGCTCATCGGCATTTAAATGTGTACATTCCGCCAAATAAGTGGTCCTACAATTTTGAATAAATGGAACAAAAATGAAATGAAAGAAAAATGTTGCGACTGACGCATCCAATCGACTTTATTGTTTTCTGACATGCAATCAGAATTCAACATTATTACAGACCACATATTTGGCTGATATATTCTACCAAATTTCAACCCATTCCAATAATAGGAACTGGTTCTGGCTTCAAAAGAAAAGCTTAATAAACGCAATATAAATAGGTACATGTTCAGCGCATCCCACCTACCTGCTGATTAAAAAATGTAAATTATCTTAGCAAATCCAATGCAATTTGCTCTCAAGTGTAAGCGGCCGCATATCTGAGTATTAATTGTTTTGTAATAGTCTCATATTGATATCAATTGAAGCAAAGTGGTGTAATCATCATAGTTTAGCTCCTCGGAATGATTCTCATAAGCTTAACGTAAGTAATGTACGTTTCATGTAAATTATGTTTCGCAGCAGTGCACCTGTTCAGTGAATAAGTCTGAGCTTTGTTTAATAAGACATGATAAAATCATTTGGCGTGCATAATTTAGTTTAAAATGATGGTAGGTTAGATATTTAACGAGTCATTTAAATTAGTTCGCATAACGTTTGACAAAAAAATGGCGAATAAGTGGTGCCATATTCAGGCCTAATAAGGAGGTCCAGGACCCCAGGTTAAAAATAAACTTGGCAAAATTCTTTGGCTTTGGTACTAACATGGTTGAAAGAAAAAAAAAAGTAGAATTTTACCAAGTGTGCAGCTAAATTGGCAAATAACTCCAGTTAATAAAATAAAAACTGCGCATGTCATAAACTCATAAATCGTTGCATGGAAAGAGTATTAATCAGAGAAGTTTTAAATGAACTTGAAATGCTCTTGAACTCTTTTAAATTTTATTTAGGGCGATACTATGTTGGGTTTTTAGTTTTTATTTCCGTCTTTTTAAAACTTAGTGTGGGCTTTTTTCGAGTAATTATTTGAACCATACATATATAAACTCTCACAGAACATTGCAAATAGTCAAGATATAAACTTAAAAAAATGGCATTTAACTTTTGAATTATTTGAATGTAAATAATGAAATCTGTCATTTTATTAACCAGCAGATATTTTTTTTATACCTGCTGTCCTGGCCATCCTTATTAAGCCTGAATAAGTAGTACATGGCACCACCTATTCCTTCGATCAAAAACGTACTTACTCACCATTTTTTAATCCAACCGTGCGCATAACACCCTGTTAAGTAAAAAAAATAAATGTGCTTGTTATAGTGTCAGTATTATCATAACGAACGATTTTACTTCTAATTGTTTTTTTTATTTATTTATTCATTAAAAATCTTCTTTGTCCTCTGCCGCTGCTTATTAAAACTGAACCATTATTATTATGGTTTATAACATAACAATAACTTAAAACACATATTGTGCATTACTTATTATATAATTAATAAGCGGAACCCTGATGTATGTTTTTTATTCTTTCTCTTGCGCATCCCTAGTAATTATCCGCGGCAATGAACCGGCGGCACGACGCGATTTGTTTTTGCCGCGGTTATCTGGTTGTTCACTCGTGACCTTTGGGAGACGCGTGAGGAATTACCTGCCAGGAATGTGAGGGAGTCAGCCGAGTAATCTTAAACTTAGGTGAGATAACTCTGATAAACGAAATATTTTTTTACGCGAGGAACCAGTAGACCGTAAGATATTTTTACAAACTTTTATTTAACTTGCAATGTATGTATGTATGCACGAGTAAAATCTTGCAAGTTAAATTTGAACCATTTTCCGGTTGTCGATGAAGCTGAAAATTTGTATAGGTACAGCTTTAGTTCTGGTGACGATACAATAATGTCGCACCATCAAGCTGCCCGCTTGTCTGATAATGGAGACATAGAGATGGCCACAGGAACTCCTAAATTACACATGACCCCTTTTTAGGTACGTATCTGATGGGGTGGAAATACCTACTGCTGAAATTCCACCCCACTACATCAAATACAGCACTAGACGCAGACTTTCTATATTAATTAAAGTATTGTAACCCTCGGAAGTGCAAGAACAGATGTAGTCAACAATCCTTTCCCATCGTTTTTTGTCGGATAAGTTCGTATTTATTCTTTGTCAGTTGACTTATTGATAGATACTGAAGCTAATTGAGAAAGCAAGATAAATACGAACTTATAAGTATAAAACGGCAATAAACGATGGGAAAGGATTCTTCACTTACATCTGTAAATGTACAGTCGGCCAAAAATGTGGTACCACCCCTAAGGTTGAAGTTTATTTCCACGTCATGATACAACAACTTCGATTTTCCCTAGCAATAATATTAAGACAGTGACAAGTGTCAACCTTAGCGATAATTAGATCTCGCGGAAACTTTTGTCAAAACTGGTAGACCAGTTTCTTGGCCGATCGTACTTTCGTAAATATAACAGTGCTATTATAATTTTGAAGGCGTTAAAAATAATAAACAGAATGGACTTATTGTTTAGTACCTAAGGGGTTTATTATTAACGTTGCATTTGACTTGTGGTTTGCCTTACAATGCAAATGGGCGTGTCAATGGCAAATAAACATGGACCTAATAATAATACAGGATATAAATTATTCTCGGTCATATGGTGTCGTGTGTAGAGAAAAGTTGCCCATACAAAAGTTTATTTTAGCATCTTCTATACGGAAGCATCATAAAAAATAGGTGTTTTAATGATACCACCCCCATCGTTATTTTTTTAACGTTCAAAAAATTGAGTCCATTTAGGAGTCAATAATATCTCGGTAATTTATCAAGTTTGGAAAAAAGTTGCCTAGACAAAACATTGTTTTAGCGTCCTTAATACGATAGCATCATAAAAAATAGGTGTCATAATATCCTGCGCCCTCTTTTTACCTCTCTTTAACCTTACAATGCATACAGATATTGTGACAGATGTGCTACAATATGATGTAAAGGCAGTGACATATTTTTTGTATAAAAACTAGACGGCATTGTACTTGAAACTACCAAGTAATTTATACAAATGTTGCTAGTCTCCGCGAAAATAAATTTATTTCAAATAGGTACATATGCATTATTTCTTTAAAGGTAATCAAAAATCTAAGAAAAATAGATTTTTATGTGTGAATATCTGTGCGTTAATATGTTGTAAATATTATACTGTCAAAAATAATATAACTAGCTATATATTTATATAGCTTTTTCCCATCGTTCCAAATCTGTCGCACCATGCATCGACGGCGTATCCAAATGTTTCATATATATCACTGCTTGCAGTAATTTTACTCCGTTTTCATACATGAAATATTTTATTTTCACAAAATGTGAAAAATACTAAGAGAACTTTGTTTATACCAATGCAACTTCAATTATTTCTAAAATTTTAGTCTGATAAAGTATAAATTAGGAAACGTTCCATAATAAAACGTTAGTGTAACGCCATTAGGCATTAGGTCCACCATTTGTATGTATTTCTGTGCAATAAATTTTAAATAAATGAATAAATCTTATACCATGGTACATAGATAGAGACATAAAATGGTTGATTTACATATCATGCGAGAAATACTAAAAAAAATGGTTTACGAAATCGAAACTAATACTGTTTCCTTAAGTTAAGAGTGTACTGAAGTTGAAATTGAAAATCTTTTTCATAATTAAATATCAGTGTAACCAACACCTATATTTTTTTCATTACTCTTTATCTTAAATAAACCATAAATAAAACCATATAATATTTTTTTACACAAATAAACAGAAACATGCGTTGTAGGGTTAATATATATTATTAACATGCAAGATGATGAATCAGACACACATTCATGCTTAGTTTAATATTGGGTAGCAGGGTAGTGATCCTCTCAACAACGACGGTCGGACGGATGAACGGCTGAATGTCCAAGCGGCGAGTTTAAGTAGTCCTGTCGGTGCGAACAAAACATATTTTAGCGCCTGCATTTTCAATTTAGGGCGTTTTCACTAAAAAGTGTACCCAATTAAGGACTGAAATTAAGGAACTTTAACTTTGTCAGTTTTGTGACGAAAATTAGGGCCGCATTGTATGGCTAATTTTCGTCACAAAACTGACTAAAGTTAAAGTTCCTTAATTTCAGTCCTTAATTGGGTACACTTTTTAGTGAAAACGCCCTGCGCGCGCGCGCATGGTTTTTGCCGATCTATCAAATGTATAAGGCTGCTTAATTGAAAATGCATAATGTGTTTTGTTCGCTCTGACGAGACTATTTAAACTCGCCGCTGCGATTTCGCTCGTTCGTCCGACCGTCTGTTGTTTTTGAGAGAATGACACCCCAGGGGCTAAGAATATTATTCATTAACGATAAAATCGCTTGAGGTTTGATTAGCAAGACCCGGACCTGCGTCAGGCAGTACGTGATGTTGGCTTCACTTCATGTCCGATTTGTCAGCGCAGCAATATGCAGTCACGAACACGTAATACTGCAATTTGCATCTTTACGCAGTGCCTCACGTAAAAATACCTAATTGCACCTACCTAATATGAAATATGACTAACAAAAGCTGGCTCATTTAAGAAATTGTATAAGGCAACGTGATTACAAGTAAACAGGTTCTTATTAAAGTCTTATTTCATAGAAGTACACCAGCCTTGATGACACATGGCAGTCCCTGAGTTAACCAACCTGATAATGTACTTTTAATACAAATAAACTGGTTCTAGAAGGTTTTTCAACCCGTCTGGTAATACTTCTTGATATAAGGACCAAAAAAACAATTAGATGCCCGAGAGTTTGCAATTAAATGATCTCAGATAGCTGTGATGAATGTGGACAGGCAATCGCTGCAGGCGTTTGCTCGGGATAAGGGCCAAACGTGAGCCGCGAATTGACGCTAATAGGGTTCTATTGACCGAAACGGAATAAAAATGCATTCAAATTCAACAAAAATAGATAGTAACGGCATATACCCGTCTATAGATTTCCAGTACAGAAAATTTTACCTTGATTTAGTAAACTAGATCGTGCGTATGATGCATGTTTGAATCTACCATGTCACTTCGTAAATGAGGCAGGGCATTATATTATTTATTATTATTATTATTATCTTGTTTCCAATCGTTGTTCTACTTTGTTTTCTTCCTTTACTAGGTATTCTAAAGAAAAACTACGTAGGATCAATCAGACAGCATAATATTGTAGTTGTTTTTTAATTTCTTAATTTAAAAGAAATATTATGTAAGATTACATTTAGGCCAGTAGTCACAAGCACTCTTATACCTCTAGTGATAGACCAGTGTTAAATATTTTTGACCCGAATCTCGTATTTATACTATGTAACTCTACCTATAGCGTAGGTGCTATAGTTCTTTCGCGTGTACACCTACACCTGTACGTACGGTGTATGTTCACCATCCGATATTTTCCGTTGTTTGCTTTGAATTACGTTTTGTTACTTTTATTACATATCTATTGCTATTTATTATACAGATACGGAACACTGAAATACTTTCGATATAAATTTTATGAGAAAGGCCTGTGACTGTGAGTAAAAACTTCCTTTTGTTGAATACGAATGAGGAGGTAAAACCGGATCGCTGACATGAAGACGTGTATGCAATTAGTCTTTACCTCCACAACTCTTTCTAACCATTTAAAAATTAAAACTGAGTTTTGGTGCAGTTGGTGCAGGGTTGTACTTTTTTTCTTACATTTTTAATACATGCATTTTACGTACCTATTAATTATGGAACTGTTTTCACAAAAAAGCACGGAGTATATACTACGGTTATACGACACAGACGATAGGTAGGTACAAAGTTTCATAGATGCATAGGAAAAAAAGGGAATGAATGATTTTTTTCGAATAGGTAATGTAGATATTAAAGAAAAAGATTGAATGTTACTATAAAATTAATACCTACTTTCTTTATTTTGTACAATGCTATTCTATACAAGGTAATTGATTTTGTAGCATAACATTTAATTTTCTTAGCGTAGCATAAAAAATGGAGTGCCCGTATACATATGTGTATTTCCTCGTAATATGCATACGCGTAATATGTATTTTTAATTAACCCTTATAACGCCTTTGACTTGATACAAACATCGTCCTCACACGCCAATTTCAGCTGAAGACCACAGCTAATGTCAACGTTACGTCACAAATACTCGGATCTATTTTGTACTGTATCTGTAACTACTATATGGGTTGATGGCGTCGTAAGTACGATAGTCCACGACCATTTTAGTGGATCTTGGGGTTCAAAGGGTTAAAGTAATGCTGGACAAAAATATTTCTTGACCCCCCTAAATATTGAAGACTAATGATCTTAACTAATGATTAAATGTTAACCTCCAGCTGCGTATACATTATGTCGGCGGCGAGAAGCACAAAATAATTTGCATATAAAACAAAAGTTGACTAATTGGCGGGTTAAGTTATTTATATCGTAAAGGGTTTTGTTTTGGGTTAGTTTGTATGAACATTATTATCTTTTTTTTATCGGCCCATTGATCTTGTTATAATGGTATAGAGGACCTCTAAATACACATACATGTATAAAATGTAATGCGTTAAATTATATTGGAGCGGGGATATGAAAATTTAAGTAGGTACTAAGTTTTTGGTAGGTACTAAAAGTTCGTCAAGGTCCCACACATTACATAACACAATATGTTTATTTTTAATAGATCTACTATAATTTACCACTTTAACAAATAGTACTATAATTTACCACTTTAACAAATATTTAAATTATGACTTTTACAAGTGACAAAACTTTTACCCAAACCCCTTTAGTATAGTAGCATGAGTGGGGTCAGGCGCGGTCATTAACATTGAGGCCCGATACACCGATCTTGACCTACACAGCGCAACTTTGTATTGTCAAGTTACATAACTCCTTCGATCGGCAGGCGGCAGTGAATATAATTCGGCCAAGTTCAAGCGTAAAATCTGCACAATGAGCGTTTTCAATCCACTAAGAAGCGGCCTAATTACCCAGTTTTACATACATTTACAACCGTTTTTGTGTGCATTTTTCCGAAGAGCCAAATTTACTTACAATAAAAATACGAGTAGGTACTATCACTTACATAAAAATCATATTATTTATAATGTAAATAAATTATGGTTTTATGTATAGTCAGCCAAAAAAGTGGTCTACCACCCAACGGTTGAAGTTCATCTGCACGTATACAACAAGTGCAAATTTCCCTTGCAATAATATTATGACAGTGACACGTGTCAACCTAAGCAATTATTAGATCTCACAGAAACTTTTTTCAAAACTGGTTACCACTCTTTTGGCCGACCGTACAACGATACATGACACCACGACATTATGGTTAAATACTCGTTGATTAATATTTTTTAAATAAAAATTACCATTTGTTTATCATTTTACGCTTGATATTTCAAACGTTCATGAATTGAGGTTTCTAAGGAAAATAACATCCTAACAATAATACCTAATCAAATCTCTTCACGTCTGCTTTACAGTTTCAGGTGTTTTGCCAAGATCGAGCCTAAGCTGTGATTTAAGTGGCTCGAATTGTTTTCATTCGCACGTGATTTAATTTAAATTAATGGCACGTTAACCGGTCAACAAAGAGTAAACTTAAGGAACCCAATGGAGTTATGTTTGTTTATTGGAATAATATAAGTATTTAAAAGAGTTCATATATTTTTGATTAAGAATATGTTTAAAACGAGTTAAACATGTGTTTCCTCTAAAATTTTTTTTTTTCTATATATATTTTATTTTTTATTTTGAAGGGCTTCATTTTAGTATTTAATATATTTAGTATGTACCTTATTAGCTCTAGATAATTACACCACACAGGTTAGGGTAAGAAAAAATCTTATCTACATTCCTGAATGCAAAAAAAAAAGGAAAATACTTACTTACTCAAACTATTTTTCATGCAAATTCGGTTTAATGTCAACTTTTCACATAGGTAATATATTCAAATTGAAGACCTACTTATTCCATTTACGAGCTAGAGGCCGGTGACGTACGGACGGACAGCAGTGTCAGCATAAGGGCTCTTGGCCATTTGGGCACCGAACCCTAAAATGTATGCTGAAAGTTACATTAAATTATCATCACCACCATCATTATCATCATACTTAGGGTCGTTATTTCTGTCTGCCTGTCTGTCTGTCTAGTTATTTTAAATGGCATTACAGATTTTTCTTCGGTTTTTACCATTATGTGAGGGAAATTTTCTAATAGGTTTATGTGCAATTTTTCTTTACATAGTATAAAGTCAATTCACTTACCGCCGTCTGTATGGACCGTTAGATCTTTCAAACTACGCAACGATTTTAACGCGGTTTTCATCAATAGATAGTGATTAAAGAGGAAAGATTTTTATGTATATTATATTTCTGTTTTATATTCGGGTGTTGCAGAAAACTCACATTAAACGAAACGAAGCGAGGGTGGTGGGTCGCTAGTAATACATATAGATCGCACGCAAGCGAAGCCAGCGCGAGGCACTAGTTTACATATTTTCTATAGAACTTAACGAGACCAGTAATTGACAAATGACCAAGTATGGACACTGATTCTTATTTTACAGAAGATAAGGGCTATTCATTTGTTTTGCAACAATCAATTCATAACCGTATGATCATTAAAATAAGAATTAAGTGTCCTTTATTGGTGCAGTCAGCTGTAAGTGTCCAACAATAGTGGCATTACGTTATTATGCATTGTGCCATCCCTGGCGTTTTTAGTAGATTTGCTTCACTGATATCAGAATATAAATGTAATAAAGTATAAATCATCAAACGACACCGTATTTTGTCGGATAAGTACGTATACAGTAATAGTACTAATAGTAGTCGTTACTACAGTAACATTATGTTTTGTTATGTCCACCAAAATAATGTTAATCAAGATATTTCAAAAATAAACGTATGACTATATCGACTCTATTGTTTCAGCTGACAGCCTTTCCGAAGAAAATGAATTTGTAATAAAACGCCATGGAGATATGCTTTGAAATGAAAATATTCTTACCTCTCTTACTGTTATGTCTTTTCTGTAAAACGACGCTTGGAAACAATGGTTGGTATTCTTTATTAGCTGTTTACACTGACTGAATAATAACCTGTATTTAATTAGGTGTAAACTTCATTTGACATTGAATGCCCGTGTGTTTCAGTTTCATCGTCAGAAGCTCGTCATGGAAGAGTTAGCGGGCGGATAGTCAAACTGTATTCAGGGATTAAGCCCGAGCCAATTATGTGCCCAAAAGAAGGGTTCCAAGCAGATCCTGTCGATTGTGCCGTTTTCTATCGATGTGTGAAAGGATCCAACGACAAATATACAGTTTTTCGGGTAAGTTTCTATAAGAAACAAGCGACGAAGGTTTTATGGCAATTGTATGTAGTGTGTGAGCGGCCATAATACAGTCAAACATTTTAAATGTTAATAATATTTTATTTGGTTTTAGTACCAATGTGGACCTGGCACAGTATATGATCCTGATAACGAAATATGCAACCATCCAAGAAGTACGAAGCGCGTTAATTGTGGCGGCTATGCAAGGTCTTCAGTAGAACCAGTCAATGATAATGATATTGATGGATCACGTCATGAAGTTCCTTACCCAATCAGTACAAAACAACCAGTATATACAGACCAAACTACAAAGGGAAGAGGTACTATGTCGTTTTCAACGATGAGGCCCTGGTCTCCTTCATCCGACCTAAAAGGTTCTGAATCATCTATTGTATCTACTGCCTATCCGTGGGTGAATACTATAAAACAGCATTCTAAAGCTACGAATTCTCCTTCAGTTCATACCCCAAATTCGAAAATGGATGATATGTGTTCTTCAGATGGATTCATGGGTGATACTGAGAACTGCCGAAAATTTTATAGGTGCGTTGGCAATGGTCGGGGTGGTTACATAAGATACGAGTTTTCATGCAGTGAATTAACTATTTGGGATGATGAAACTCAAGCTTGTAATCATCCTTGGGCAGTTAAAAAAAGAAGATGTGGTGGAGGTAACTCTGATGAGGATGAAAATAAATCGTCTAATACAATGGAAGGAAATGAAGTAAATTCTAATAAGACGACCGTTCAATCTCAATTACAAATTAGTTACGGTTCCAAAGTGAACCAAGTTCAAACTCAAATAGCGTCAGGATCGGTAATACAAAACCAAACCCAAATAAATTATGGAGATCGCTTAAATGAACAACCCACAAATTTAAAACAAAATCAAACTCAAATATCACACGGCGCAGCGGTAAGTCAAACCCAGACGCAGATCAGTCATGGCAATGATGGAGTTCAAACACAATTACAAATAGATCACACAAATAAGTCCAGTCAGAGTCAAACTCAAGTAGTACAGACTACTACAGACCACACAAACGCTACGCCGCAGCAAGACGAAACAAAACCGGATGATGTGGAACCTGCTAATGGAAACGGAAGTAATGATTGTGTTGAAAGTGGGTTTATGGGAGATGCAAACAATTGCAAAAAATTCTATAGATGCGTTGATAACGGAAGAGGTGGTTACATTAAATACGAATTTTCTTGCGGAGAAGGAACCGTATGGGACCGGAATGCTGAAGCCTGTAACCATGCATGGGCTGTGAAAGACTGCACCAATCAATCTCCACCCGAAACGACTCAAGACACTAAAACAACTACCACCATTAAGCCCACGCAACAATCTAGTACAATGGAAACTACTACATCTAATGACGAAGATGTTGGGTACAATAACCAAAATCAACAACAAACATCAACATCTATATCAAACCAAGATAAGCCATCAACAAGTACTCAATCTGTTGGTACAACAACAACTAGTTCTAGCACTACCCAAAAAACACCGAATATCGGAGATGGAGACACATGTACATCTAGCGGGTTTGTGGGCGATACAGCAGATTGTAAGAAATTTTACAGATGCGTCGACAACGGTAGGGGTGGATTTACAAAATATGAATACAAATGTGGAGAAGGCACGGTATGGGATTCTGAGATAGAAGCATGTAATCATGTATGGGCTGTAAAGAAATGCGGAAGTACCTCGGATGCTGGTAGCACCGAAAAAACAACAACTACTGACTCAGTTCCAACAACTACTGTTAATTCTACGCAGACAACATCAGAACCAGCGTCATCTACCACGACAACTCAGAAACCAGATAATTCAAGTTCACAAGGAAGTGACTGCACATCTAGCGGATTCATTGGAGATAAAGACGACTGCAAGAAATTTTATAGGTGTGTGGATAATGGTAATGGGGGTTATACTCGATATGAATTCGCATGTGGGGAAGGGACAGTGTGGGACCCCAAACTGGAAGCTTGCAACCATGTATGGGCTGTAGAAAAATGTGGCGGAAAATCCCCAGACCAAAATAATCAAGAAACGACCACAAGTCATACCAGCAATGTAATGCAAGATGAAGAGGTAGCCAGTGGATATCCTTCACAAGGCGACAATAATACAGACAAACCAGAACCGACTACGATATCCAATTCAGTGACGAATACGTCATCTGAACCCGCATCGTCGAATGAGTATTATTGCCAATCTAGTGGATTTAAGGAAGACAAAAATGACTGTAAAAAGTTTCATAGATGTGTTGACGACGGCAAAGGAGGGTACATTCGATATGATTTCGCGTGTGGTGAGGGTACAATTTGGGATCAAAGTATTGAATCTTGTAACCACCCGTCATCTCAGAATGCATGCAAAGTAAGTGAAACTGCAAATCAACAAAGTTTAAGCGAAACAACAACACAGTCTTCCCCTAATACACAATTGACTACTCATGTCGATAAAAATGAAAATGATCAGGATTCGAACAACGTAACTACAGATAAACCAACAAGTAACGATAGATGTGCGATGGAAGGTTTCTTTGGAGATACAAAAGACTGTAAAAAGTTTTACAGGTGCGTTGACAACCAACAAGGGGGATATACTAAGTACGACTTTACATGCGGGGAAGGTACAATGTGGGATTCGGAAATTAACGCTTGCAACCACGCCAAATCTGGTAAAAACGAATGCAATGCACAAACTGGTAGTACGGAAGCCACTCCCCATAACCAAACCAACAACCATGGAAATGACGAAAACGTTGAAAGTACATCTCAGGTATCTACATCATCAGAAACTACTGCAGAATCTGAATCACATCAACAAGAAACCGGTTCAAATAATAAATGTGAGTCTGAAGGATTTTTTGCCAGTTCAGAGAACTGTAAGAAATTTTACAGGTGTATCAATGATAACAAGGGTGGATATACTAAATACGATTTTACTTGTGGAGAAGGGACAATTTGGGATCAACAAGCACAAACATGCAATCACGAGTCAAGTCAAAATAAATGTGCACAAACGTCTGAAAGTACTTCTCAAGACAAACCCCAATCACAGCCAGAAACAACAACACAAAGTGACATTTCTAATGAATCCACTTCTAAAACAACACCTCCTACTAGTACAACGTCCACTAGTAATGATCAATGTACATCGGATGGCTTTTATGCTAATTCAAAAGATTGTAAAAAATTCTATCGGTGTGTCAGCAATGACAAAGGAGGGTATACGAAATATGATTTTACTTGTGGAGAAGGTACGATATGGGTTCAAGAAATACAGGCTTGTGATCACGACAACGATATTCATAATTGTAGTGCTCAAAGCGTTTCAACCACCACAACTTCGCCAAGTAATCAAGAAGAGCAACCTACCACAACAACTTCTTCAACTGCTGCTACTGCTCAATCAAATGATCCCGAAAAGGAAAGTGATGAAATGCCAAATTCTGGAGGATCTACTGAATCAAACGATTGTGAGTCTGAAGGATTCTATCCTAATAAACATGACTGTAGGAAGTTCTATCGCTGTGTCGATGATGGAAAAGGAGGATTTACAATGTACGACTTTACTTGCGGAGATGGCACAGCATGGGATTCAGATATTCAAGGTTGTAATCACATAAATGAAGTAAAAAGTTGTCAAGGATCACAAAATCAATCTCAGTCAGGGACATCGACCACCAGTGGAACTCCTTCCCAAACGACAGAGTCAACAGGAACTACCAAAACAACAACGGAATCATCAGGAGAAAACAAACAACCAATGAGTAATGACAAATGTGAAAAAGAAGGATATTTTGGGGACAGTAGTAATTGCCAAAAGTTTTATAGATGCGTGGATAATGGAAAAGGTGGTTTAACAAAGTATGACTATACTTGTGGAGAAGGTACAATTTGGGACCAAGAAATATTAGCCTGTAATCATCCGCGCGATGTACAAAGCCCATCCTGTACTAATACTTCATCGGCAACAACTGAATCGTCGAGCAGTGCATCTACGACTACTACTAACTCGTCGTCAACAGGCTCTGAGTCATCAACATCATCTTCAACAGAAAGCCAAGGTTCATCCAACTGCTCACAAAGTTCAACGCAAAAACCCCAAAATAAAAAGGTAAATTGTACTAAAGCTGGCTTTTACGCTGACCCTGATGACTGCAAGAAATTTTATAGGTGTGTGGACTGGGATAGTAATGGTCAAAGATTTTCAGTTTATCATTTTGACTGTGGAGAAGGGACTATTTGGGATCCCGAACTAGAAACGTGCAATCACGAAGATTCTGTATATCCACCTCGTGATTGCTCCGGTACGCAAGCTCAAACTCAAAACACTACAGATGAATCGACAACATCCACTACCACAACCACTCAAAAATCTACTACTGATGAATCGACTACGCAAGAATCATCGACAACTGAGCAATCAACGACTGAAAAGGCAACTACTGAACAGACTACTCAAACATCTTCAACTACAACGGAACCGGCTACTACTCAACAGGCAACTACTACTGAATCAAGTACAACACAAAGTTCAACTACAACTGAAAAAACCACTACACAACAACCTGCAACGTCTGAACAAACTACTACTCAACAATCTACTACGTCTGAAACAACGACTACTCAACAATCTACTACTTCAGAGCAAACTACCACTCAACAATCTACTACGTCAGAGCAAACTACTACTCAGCAATCTACTACTTCAGAGCAAACTACCACTGAACAATCTACTACTTCAGAGCAAACAACCACTCAACAATCTACTACTTCAGAACAAACTACTACTCAACAATCTACTACTTCAGAACAAACTACCACTCAACAATCTACTACTTCTGAACCAACTACCACTCAGCAATCTACTACTTCGGAGCAAACTACTACGGAACAGGCAACAACTACTACAACAACAGAACAAAGCACAACTGAGCAATCCACCTCTAGCGAACAGTCAACAACTGAACAATCAACGACAGAGCCAGCCACGGAGGAAACGACTACACAAGAATCAAGTACTACGGAACAAACAACAGATTCTACAGAATCTTCAACTACAGAGTCTTCCACCACTGAACAAAGTTCTGACAGCACTACAACTGAGAGTGATCAACAATCAACAACCGAATCAAATTCCTCTGCCGTAGAAAAATGCCCAGAAACTGAAGATGATCAGTATGTTTACGTGTGCCCAACTTCATTTAGGCGTCATCCTAAATACTGCAACATGTTTTATCAATGTACTGAAGACAGCGATAGCCATGACTTGGATATTGCCGTGTTTAAATGTCCTAACAATACCATTTATGATGAAAGTCAGACACAATGCGTAGAGAATGATAAGGCTGACAAAAAATGTGACGGTGAAATAGCAGAAAGGAGAAGAGTTAAAAGAAGAGGTACAAATTTTAAAGAACCTGTAAGTACTTTGAATGAAAATATGTGTTGCAATTAGGTACTCGTAAAACGAATATTCCACTATTAATGATTTTACTATGTTACAGATTGTTGTTAGCAAAGGAAAACTTGCCTGCTCTGCGAGTGGTCATTTCCCCTTCGAGAAAAGCGAGTGTTCTCCGGGTTTCCTGAAATGTGACCATACAAAATCCGGCAAGTTAAGAGGCTATGTACACCAATGTCCCAAAGGATATGTCTACTGGTCTATTAGCAGGAGATGTGAAGTAAAATCCAATGTTAGAGATTGTAAGTTAAGTGCAAACGACTGGAGTAGTCGAAGTGAGATTCCAATAGAAAGAAACAATATTGCAAAGTGAAATAGTATTTTCTGAAACATACTTACAACTTACAAATATTCGCATTCTATTTACACACGAAGAACTTTTCGACCAATTGCACTCCATAAAAACTTCCCATTTGTGTATGAGGAGTAATTTTTTATAGACTTTCAAAAAGGAGGATGGGCTTCGTTCGACTATATTTGTGTTTTTCTTGTTTTATGTACCTACCTATATCAATTTCCGCAATGAACTTAAAAGGTTTAATAATTTGATACTAAGTATTTTGAGGAACTTTACGATTGTTTTACACTCACCATGTTCACACATACTGTTATGAATCTAAAATGGGATTTGATTTTCATAGGTTTTATGCGATTGTCTTTATTTATAACAGTTCACGAATCGTTTATAGCAGATTAGGTACAGTCGGCCAAAAATGTGGTCTACCACAGTTGAAATTCATTTCCACGGGTTAACCTTTTATTATAGACACTCATTTCATAGACACTTCGATTCATAGAAACTGTTTTCTGCTGAACCCCTGTTGATTTCAGTTTATCTTGTGATGGTTACAAGTCAACCTAACCTGACCTGCGTGAATCATATTTAAGATAACCTGAAACCAACACAGGTTCACTAGAAAATGGTTTTCTATAAAATGTAAATTCTGTGAAGTGATAGTGTCTATTAAATGAGTTTCTGTAAAAGAAGGGGATCCCATTTGCTCGTCATCATACAACAAGTACGATTTTCCCTTGCAATAATATTATGATAGTGACAAGAGTCAACCTAAGCGATAATTAGATCTCACAGAAACTTATGTCAAAACTGACCAATTTCTTGGCTGACAGTACCGATATTTTTACTAAAAATACCGGCATTTTTACATAAGTAGGTATATATTAAATATAAGCCTTTGTATATATATATTAACTATAGCAAATGCAACTTCACTGATCCATTTTTCGCCCCCATGAACATATATATTGTAAAAAAAAATTCAAGCGTTAGGGCCGTTTTCAAATACGTGATTAACTGATTACTAATTATAATGTATACAAATAGGGCTCTACAGACCTATGTAGTACCGCTATCATATATTTTGTACTGTAGGTATTCGGGCTTTTGATTTATGGTAAGTATCATTGTCTGGTCATTATATTATTTCAGGCAAATTAATAGTCTACATTTAATACAAAAAATCATTGCTTGAAATGAAGTAGCATCACCGCTAACAGTTCCCCGACAAATAGGTATATAATTTAATCATAATCAGTTTTTATTCGTAATATTCATTACATTCGAAAATTATCTATTTTTAAGTATTTGCATTTGTGCAATATTTTTTAGTATAAGAACTTAATCCAATACGAAAACTGTAAGAATTCAAACATCTCAAGAAAATTGAAACTCAAAATTTATTTTCGAATTTTTCGTATTGTATTGACCTGATGTACATATTATTAAATTGGTGTAGTTATAATCGATATAATAAGTTAAACTCCATAGATCATCGCAATGATGTTTTGTCACTTTAGCAAGCTTGTTTGGTGTGTCTAGTCTCGTAACGTTGAAAAATGACAATAAAACTTAGCTGCCATAATTTTAAGTCAAGTGTAAACTTGTGGTCAAGATATTGTCAAAAGAGGACAATATTTTGAGCACGACCTATTTAAAAGGAAATAAATTTTTAAGTAATAATGAATTTTATTAAATAGCCAAATCATAAAAAAGTAACAATAATAACTAACTATTAATACAATAGGAATAAACGACTAATAAATAAATAAACATTACACTAAAACCACATCTATTCCTTTGCATGTGGATAACAGTCCCTTACAAAACCTTGAAAGCTCTGAAATAATAAAATCTTTTACAGATTCATCTTCCGTGCAATGTTTCACGTTACTAAATACAGCTCCCAGAAACGCGTGGCAAGTGGTCCTAGTAGATATCAAATTACCCTTAAGATCAATGGTTAACTTATCTTCGTCTTCGTACGTTTTTTGAAATCTGTCTTCCATTTTATTTTTTGCAGAAGTATCAAAAAGTGTTGGCGCTGGAATAATCATACGATTAATAATACTATCTTTGTTTTCTACTTTGTACGGTGAATCAGTGGGTCCGGCTTTTAAATTTCTTTTAGAAATATGCTCCGTTGTTGTTTCATGCATTGGAATTTCCGGGTCACGGAACAAAAAATCCAAAAACAACGGCAAGAAAAATGATTGATCACTAACGTTCTTGTGAACAAAATGATTTTCATCATTTTCTAGCATCGATTTCATTCCTTTATCATTTTGCGACTTATTATGAATAGCTTTGGCATTAGAAGAGTTTAATTCACCGCTATTGCCTATGATAATCAATTCGTTTACTAAGGGTTTCATTTCAATTTTTGCCCATTCTTGTCTACTTTCAGCTTCACTCAAGGCTTCTGATTGACTTTGTGAACCTCCGTCCATGTCTAGAGCATCTATTACGTCTCGAATGTTATTAACCCTCTTTCTATTTTTATGTTTATGACCCTTCTTATTTTTCTGATCAGTTTTTTGTATATACTGTTCTGCATTTTCGGTCGTAGAGTTCAATTTTGGAACCTGTTGGTAAGTTTGTAAAATATTTTGTAGTTTTTCAATATAAATTGCATGTGGAGATCTAGGTGTCAATATAACTGGATTAAAAGCTATACCACCTTTATCCCATATTGAAGCAGCTCGAACCATAAACTCTATAAATTGATATGGTATTAGCTTCCAAATTTTTCTTAAAGGAGAAGCATTCAAATAACTTGATAGATTTAAATATTGAATAACAACATTCGTATTTTTTTTACTTGGAATTACGTCTAAGTCATGAATATTGTTGAGTGTCCAGAGCGAGTTCAATGCCTCTTCGTTGATTAATTGCGCTTGGGGATTCGGTTTTTCGTGAAGAGTATCATTATATAGCAATATTAAGTTGAAATTATATTGCAAGTGTTTACTAGAAATGATTTCTATATAGGGTAAATATTTATTTAAATCTGCTTCCTTGTCATCGTTAATAATAACCGGAATGAAAACTTCAGGTAAGGACTGTTTCTGTGGTATTAGATTTTTTGTACTAACTGGATGTTGCCGCTCCACTGGCTTTGAATATGCTGAAGGAAGCATGGCATATATCACGCTGTTATAGATAAAGAAAACCATCATGCCAAACATACCGATCCCTACCCACCAGTACGTAACGGAGGATGTTAAATGATCTGAAAGAAACAGAAATATTCATTTACTAATCTGAGCTATAACATACTTATACTACTAATATACATTCATAATATACTTAAGTATTAAATAACGTAACAACTTAATTATTTTCTAAGGGCCTGTAAATATGAAATTTTGAAATCACAAAATTCTCACAATACTGAAATACTTGACAAAGCAGATTCGCAGAACACAATTTTCTCGAAACAACTTGATCTTACCCGATTTTTATATATTATATATTATCCCATATTTTAGATCACCAGATCCTCAAAATTTCAAGTCGGGCGAGTGTAAAATAAAAATCGCCTAAAATAATTTAACGGTCTTGGCCATTCATCATTTACTGCGGACACTATACTAGACGCAGAGGTACTTATTCATATAAAATCTAGTATTTTAGGAATTTGGTATTTCAAAAATTGGGTAAATCGACAAGTATATCTAGTATTTTGCGATACTGATATTTAAGGAAAAATAAATATTACCTGTCATGAACGTCAAAGTATGTACAAGAAACAGCAGCAACAAAACTTAAGACTGGACCGAGCGTACGCCGGATGTACAGTGGCGCCCTCATTACTATTATTATGATTTCTAATAAACTCAAGTATTTTCTTGAAATTATGCGGTAGGTTTTTGTACTACAAATAAAAACACAACTTATAGGGTGTATTACACATAGTTTAATAACAATTCATCTTCGAGTTATGAACTTAACGGAAAAAAGTAGCCACCTTTTCTCGTTAAGCTGACTACTCAAAGGGTAATTATTAAACCTAGATATTTTTCTAGCACGAACGATATGTTTGAAGTGCTTGACAAAATAAAAACATCGACAGTCCTGTTATCGATAAGTAACACTTCAACGTCATAGAGTAGATAATACAAAGATAAATATAGGGTAATAGGGAGCGTTAAAAAATGGATAATAATAACAAAACTGTATCTTAGGCCCCATCTCGCTGGCGCCGGCACCCTAGGTTAGGTTTTTTTATAATGTTTTTGTATTTTGTAATTTGTTTTAATATTTCACTTTTATAGTCATTTTATAAAAAAACCTAGCTTAAGAATTGAAAGAAATAAAGAGAACAAAACTATCAATTTATTTATATTTTACATACTTCAGAAAACAATTTGGAATACTTTCGTAGCTTTTTCTTCGTGTCACTGAATTAATCCTCCTATAAGTCAATCCAAAATACACCCACACCCAAATTGTCTTTCAAATTGACGCAGAATGGCACAACATGTAGCATGTCCCAAACCCATTTTTGGGTCCACAGCAAATCCGAATGTCAATACTTAATTGTTTGCTTTTTTAAAGAGTAACGTCTATGAATATAAAAAGTTTACGTTTTTACAAGATCGGTGGCACGCTTCGTCTAGATAGGAAGCCGATATAAGTCTGTGGTTGTATGTACGTCTTGTCGATAAAGTAGTATGTAGGTACTTATCGATAACAGGACTGTCGATGTTTTTATTTTGTCAAGCACTTCAAACATATCGTTCGTGCTAGAAAAATATCTAGGTTTAGTAATTATTATTAAAGTTTGTTACGTATCCCATAAATTGTGTTTTTACTTACGCTACAAAAGTGTATCGTCTGATTGCAAGTATTTAGTTAATTAGAAAACACAATAATAGTAATGAGGGTGTCACTGGACGCTCGACGTTTGCTCGGTGCAGTCTTAATAACTCATGAATTAATAACATAATTATTGAAAAGTTAAAAATGCTTTAAAAATAGAGGCGTATACTGTAATATTAGTAGTAGTAATTATCGGGCTGAAATTCATACAAAATCACGAAACTGGCAGCCTTCTTAACTCTTGTTGACTTGACATACGATTGCTTTTGATCTGTCATACACCGGTAGTCAGAACAAGAAATTAGTAACACTAAAACTCTGAAACACAGCGAGGTTCTTTTAAGTAACTTGTCAAGCTATAGATACGTTTGCCAAATCAACTCAAGCGTATGACAGTAACTAGGGTTCTTTTCTAATGAGTAAAACCACATTGTTTTTGACATGTTATTTTATCGTTAAAGAATTGATGCGTTGGAGATGTGGTACTGGAGGCGCATGCTTAGAATACCCTGGACTGCCAAGTGCACCAACGACTCCATCCTCTGTCAACTCAAAATTAAGACCCGTTTGTCCACAGTGTGCCACCTACGAATTTTATTACAAGGGGAAATGAGAGCCTGGAAAAGTTGATCGTAGTTGGGAACACAGGGGGCAAACGAGCACGAAGCCGATCTCCTACCAGATGGACCGATTAACTAATGGATTCATTCTCCCCCAAGTTTTGCTCTGTTGCAAGGGACGCAATGGAATGGAGTCGCTGGAGGCAGATCATACACCGCAAGTGTAGATCCCCAACTGATGACTACGATTCTCAGTCATGAGAACACGACTAGAGAGAGATCTTATTGTCAACGTTACGAGTGCCCTTACTTGCTCGACAGTAACGGCGGCATGCGGAGAAAAACAATATATTATGCTGATTATACATGTCAAAAGCAATATAGTTTTAGCGAGTAGAATTAGAGCCCCTGGTCAATAAATTTGGAACAGGAAACCACATAAAAACGCGCTACTTCAAGTGCTACTTACCAGTTAAACAAACTTTACCCTTTGCAAGCAAAACAAACACCTACCTATTTACCCCCTTACTTATAAATAGGGTTAGGATTTTGGTGGCATTTTTGGTTATAGAATCCATGGAGTCGCTATTTCCTAATTATTTTAAAATATGACACTTTGATTTTGACCCTCAGTGTGGTCATATTTCAAAATGAACTAAATACAATTTTAGTTCGGTTATTAAATACCTAATAATATTTGCTTGTTTGTAACGCTTTCGCTACAGATATATCCTCCATACCAAAATTCATTTAAATTGATTTGGCATTTATCTATTAATTTAATGGCTTAATGACTTTGGATGTAAAATACTGAAGGTCAAAATCAAAGTGGTATGTATTGTAATTAATAGGAAATAGCGACTCCATGGATTCTATAACTACAAATGCCACCAAAAGTCCTAACTCTACTTATAAACATGGAATAAGCTTGGAATAGTTTATGTCATGCTTTGTCCTTATCTGTAATTGTGACATTTGCATCTGACAGAAAGTGACAAAGCATGGCATAAACTATTCTAAACTTCTTCCACGTTTATAAGTAAGGGGGTTAGTGTAAAGAAGTTAATACAAATACCTATTTAAAAGTACTGTTAAGGATCTCACCTGGCCAATTTTTTATAATAGCTGCAGCTCCTTTGATGTTGCTCTTGGCTCTGCCCTTGTACCCGACGTGCCGGCGCTGGTGCTGGCTGAAGCTGTGCACTTCCTCATCCGAGGCGTCGTCACACAGGAGCGGGCGGTTCTCTCTGGTCGACTCACTCATCACTTGCCATTGGTGTCTCTGTTCCAAGTAAAATACAATTTAGTTTATAACAACTCGGGCAAGCGTATGTCAACCATGGTCAGTGTAGTTTCGAATATGTTACTACAAACGCAAAAACACTATCTTACACGTAGATTATGATAATATTCTATGTAAAGTTATTTGGTGCTGCGTATCTCAGGAACCTATCGAGTGTACAGTCAACCAATTTGATTTCTAGGCCACTTTGGACTATGTTAAAGTGACGTTGTCAACCAAAACGTAAGAGACTCCCTATGATTTGGTTTACAACGTCACGTTGACAAAGTCCATAGTGGCCTAGGAATCAAATTGGTTGACTGTACTTAGTCGTGATAGTTTTCCTTTTAAGTTTGTTGTGTATTAAGTCAGTTTGTTCTGGAGCGACAAACGTTAATCGAGTTCTACACAGACGAAGATATAGACATATACTAGTTCATAAATTCGTTTTTTTTTTTTTTTTTTTTTGATAGTAGTTTTAAAGGGAGAAATTCCTTCCAAGCACCTGACTAAGTTCTCTGGTTACTTTCTGAAAACTACGCTGATTTTGACCTGCCTGACCGCCGAAGAAATAGAATAGTTAATGTTTCGACCAGGGACCGGCCCGCTATCCCATTCAAGGGGTTTCGAATGGGTTTTTTATAAGGATATATTTAGAAAAGCCGTATCGCTTGAAAGAGCCGTATCGATCGATTTACTTTTTAAACTGCTATTTAAAAGGGTTACCCTTACCAAATCCGTTCCATGTATGTCTTGCTCGATTTTGCTTTTGTAGCGCTATATTTTGAGTGATAACAATATCCCTTTAACTTAAAAAAGCCATTTGATTGACTTTTTAAGCGCTATTTATAAGGGTTACCCTTATAAAAAGCCGTTCTATTAGCTTTTTAAGCACTATTTTTAAGGGTTACCCTTATATTTGGTTACGCCGTAAGAGGGATATCAATATCAATTTACTGCTGCTCTTAAGCGGTTTCCCTTGTGTGAATGACTAGTTTAACAAACAACTAAGTTGTATATTTCTTCCAAAAGGGTTATTCTTTTAGTGGGTTGTACTTCGAGAGGTAAGTCTTTTAAAGGCTTTTATCGGGGAATGGGTGGACGGGTCCCTGGTTTCGACCAATGCTTGTATGTATGGTTCATTGTTTCTCGTATGAGCTGAACAGACGACCCAATGTCGACAAACGAGGTTTGTAAATACTTTCTTTGTAAGTGTATAGGTATTTTAGCTTAGTAGCGTAAGGTCACCAGTGGTCAGCTAGAGTCCAGTAGTCGTCCTTAATGAGTGCGAAGAGTGGGAAATATATCTTCCGTACTCTTTCTACTTATACAAAGTATTGGCAGAGGCCGACTACAGATCTCTGGCTGTTCACTGGTAACTATTGTAAATTGTAATATCAGTTTAAGTATTTGTAGTTGTCGTTATTTTAAACAATCTACCTACATACATACGGCACACTCGTACTCACGCCTGTAGGTACTCGTAATTCCAGAGTAGGGTATGCAGAGGTACAGAATTAACTACAACTCTT
The DNA here is from genome assembly GCA_963966035.1 of Acleris laterana. Taxonomy (NCBI): domain Eukaryota; kingdom Metazoa; phylum Arthropoda; class Insecta; order Lepidoptera; family Tortricidae; genus Acleris; species Acleris laterana. The sequence continues at coordinate 9,283,029 of OZ014445.1, read as the reverse complement.
CTGTAACCACATTTTGCAGTTTACCAGCGTATTATTGACAGGTGGACAATCTATTTATTTTAAAATCGAGCTGATCAATCTGCGTCTGCTTTTTGAAAAACATTTTCACAGACCACTTGTAACTTCCAACCTTGACACTGGCAATTGTCCTACTGGACAGTAGCCATATATCAAATAATTGAACGAGAACTTGACAAATGATGGGTCGTTACATTCGTGTTAGCGTTGCGAGTGTCACTGAGTAAGAGTGTTAACGATAAGACTTCGTTTTTTTTAGGATTGTTAGTAATTCTGTAGCTCTGCCTAACCCGTACTGGGAAAAGGCGTGAGTTTATGTATGTATGTATTAGACTTTTCATAAGTTATAGAAAGAGAAGAGAAATACCAGGGACCCGTCCACCCATTCCCCGATAAAAGCCTTTAAAAGACTTACCTCTCGAAGTACAACCCACTAAAAGAATAACCCTTTTGGAAGAAATATACAACTTAGTTGTTTGTTAAACTAGTTATTCACACAAGGGAAACCGCTTAAGAGCAGCAGTAAATTGATATTGATATCCCTCTTACGGCGTAACCAAATATAAGGGTAACCCTTAAAAATAGTGCTTAAAAAGCCAATAGAACGGCTTTTTATAAGGGTAACCCTTATAAATAGCGCTTAAAAAGCCAATCAAATGGCTTTTTTAAGTTAAAGGGATATTGTTATCACTCAAAATATAGCGCTACAAAAGCAAAATCGAGCAAGACATACATGGAACGGATTTGGTAAGGGTAACCCTTTTAAATAGCAGTTTAAAAAGTAAATCGATCGATACGGCTCTTTCAAGCGATACGGCTTTTCTAAATATATCCTTATAAAAAACCCATTCGAAACCCCTTGAATGGGATAGCGGGCCGGTCCCTGAGAAATACCACAAGAGGACTTGTGTGATATGTGGAATAAAAAAGTGTAGACAAAGCATTAAGGTTTTGGAGTAGTCTTGCTAAGGGCTAAAGATTAATCTTAAATACCTACCCAAAACTTTAATTCTTAATAAATGGGTAGGTCTACTTGCAAAGTTTAAAAACTCTAAATAAAATCACATTTTGTGATTGCCTAGTGAAGAGCTTACTATAGAAATGATCCTATGAAGTAAGGTCTAAAAGTAAAATGAGACAGCTATAAGTGATCTTCACTTAGTGTATTAATTGTTTGCAATTAATACATTAGTTTTATCAACCAAAGCTGTTAGTAAGAACAACGAGTTAAGTACTTATTTAGTGATTCAAGTAGGTACCTACCTAACATTATTACCATATTAGTTTATAATATAATTGTAATATCTTGTTAAGCTTGTATGGAATCAAGACGCCACTAAGCACAACAATCACAATCTTGTTAGAGAGTTCTTTTTTGTGAACGAATAGCGAATGCTTAAAATAATACCATAAATCAACATAGGTACATACATACATAAACTCACGCCTTCATTCCTAGAGTGGGGTAGGCAGAGCTACAGAATTACCAACAAATAAAAAAGTAAATTATTAACTTTACCTCCAACAGTAATAAATTGTACTTATCACGAATATCTATTAAACGTAGTTTAAAAATATGAAATAGCAAACGAAATGTAATATTTGAAACGTCGTCAGTCTGCTGATCGGTAATGTCACAAAAATTTAGTTGTCGTCTCTGACCAATAAGTTTTAATATCAATTTCGCGCGTAATTAAAAGCAGTTAGTAAATTAGGGAACTAAGAAAAGTTTTGTAAACAAACTGAAATTCAAAATAATTATACAGGGTGGAGAGTTGAAATGGGGCAGTAGGGGTAGCTACTAGATCTTTACTAACTTTTTAAATGATGACAATCTACATTCACAGATTTGTGTAATAAAAAATGCCCATCGGTCCCATTTCTATAAAAGATTGGATTGGGATGCTTCTATTCTAGTTACACTGGAAATTACAACACTCACTGTAAAACAAGAGTACAAATACTACTGCTTGGCAGCAGGTTAGCAGCCATGGTGTCATTGATATGAACGAACATTGCACAAGGTCCAAAAATTCTAATGGAAGTCCATCTTACCGTTTTGACCATGATAAGTACCTGAAAAGAGATGAAACTCCAGGATTAAATTAGATTACACACAATTGGTTATTTAACTTCTATGTATATTTGATAATTGTTTATTATAGAAAATCAGTAACTGCATATTTTGATCATAAATATCATACTTATTTATTTTCTCGAAGCTTCAATAACCTGCGGTCCTAGTATGGTAGCGTTTATCGCATGGCAAAGTGTGGATAAAGCATCCGCCACTCTTGTACTTGTCAAAAAGACATTTTGTCGCGCGATAATCGCAGCCATATTAGACCCCCTGGGCCTACCGCGTAGCTAGCAACACTTTGAAAGCGCTCACGGACACGCACATCGTATATAAATAAATATCCAGGGGACAATGTCACGCCAATTGACCTAGTCCCAAACTAAGCTCAAGGCTTGTATTATGAGTACTAGACAATGATATAAATACTTATATAGAGAAATATATACTTAAATATATAGAAAACATCCATGAGACCATGACTCAGGAACAAATATTTGCGCTCATCACACTAATATCTGCCCTTACCGGGATTTGAACCCAGAAACACTAGCTTCGTTGGCAGGGTCACTACCAACTAGGCCAGCGCGTCGTCTTGTTATATTTTAAAATTCGCAATAACTGGCTTTATAAATCCAAAATTAAGAAGTAGATAACTTTTAGTTTGCCAGCGCTTCGCTCGCGTCAGGCAGAAGCAGAAAACAGCGGAAACCTGTCACAAAAACATGGATACTGATACTAAGTACTTAACAACATCATGCCGTAATATTGATAGGACGGTATTATTCTTACCTAATACATCATACAAACGTTTTTCTGGTTGGTTTATTAAATTTATGGTGAGTATAGTCTGACAAAAAGTATTGAAATTAAAAAGTGACAACACTGTAGTGTCGTCCATTTTTATTTACTTAGGTAAATTGATTTGAAACAGTGTTGCCACTTTTTAATTTCAAGACTTAGGGAGAAAGGGACACTTATTTAAAAAAAATCGCTTTTATAAACACTGACAGGTACATTTTAACACAAATTAGTTCTTAGGACTAATTCTAAATAAGTAATTCTATTTTTGCTACAAGGAGACGAACGGCTAGCAAGATGGTATGGTAAAAAAACAGCCAAGAAGGGTTTCGTACTATTCTTCTATTATTTGGTGTTATTTGCGGCAAAAGTACTAATGTGGAAGTTTACTAATAGGGTCCCGTTGTCACCCTTTGGGTACAGAACCCTAATAGACAGTTGAAGTGTTTAGGACTAAGAACAGGAACAAGAACACGACGTTGAAATTTTTAGAGGTTAAATTATGGGCTTCCTTAGATTTTGTTTCGGGGTTTCTAGTGTTTGGAATTATGGAGTCCTAACCTAACCTAACGGTTACTTCTCACCTAAAATTCAAAAGATATGGGTGAAAGACAGAGAATGTAAGTTTTAACAACATCCACCCAGTGTGTTCATCGGTCATTCAGGACCCTTTCACAAGAGTTGCAAGGTTAAGGACCGGAGTACTTAATTTTAATTAAATTTAATTCATCGGATACAGAATGCAAAATATCAAGCAGTTATTTAAAATAAAAAACAACGTTGATTAAAAAATGTTTTATAAACACGGACATGTTTAATATACTTACTATAAGGTTATAAAAAGCTGAGTCAAATGTAAAATTATCACTAAAGTATTAACAGTATGTTTACCTTTGTATGTCGATCTTCTTCAAACAAAGTTGCCGCTGCGAAACCAACCGTTCACTTGTCATCACTTGTTTCACTGAACCAGATCACGTATAAACCATGAAAGACAACATTATGAGTGCGTATGCACGGAGTAACACATTTTACCGAACTTAGCACGTTTTAATTTCTGCGATAACTTTATGTTTATTCAACAATGCATTCGCCTCACGTATTGACGCACTACGTTCATTATTTGGTATTACTGAGTAAGCATGAAAGTTGTGTCAAGGTGGTTGGTGAATCTTGAAAACAATGTCATTCGATCTAAAACACGCTGAGTTAGCCCTGGCTTAGAACGGTTCAAAGTGTTCAAACCAATAATTAGTTCACTCTTTTGTAGCCATATGGTCCGGTCGAAAAATGGCTTAGCAGTACTATACTATAATTGATTGTATCTTGGAAAATATAACTACGGGATACGGGACGTTACTACGCGTTGATTTGTCGTTTAATACTTATTCTATGCTGAAACCGTGAACGAAAGCGGAGTATCGCAAATAAATCAATAATTTCAAGGTTTCGATATTAATAGATAATTATGCAATAGAGCTTATGTTGTATGTTATCTTTAACCTTAAAGAAAAAGATAAATATGTTAATTTTGTGAGTAAGCGTCACTCAAAATCTACCAGCTCTACCCAGGAGGTGACTGCTACTAAGAAGAAACGCCGACGCCGGGAAAGTTTTATTTATCACCTAAGTACACAAACCTTTTTTTTAACGTTAAATGTCTCGAGTCGAGCGGCTACACCAGTTAGTAGTTAATCAATTTATTATTACGGCCCTCAGTGTTTTTTTTAAACAATAAAGCCTGTTTACATTTAAACAATAAGCCTAGCCTCGTTAAAGTGTCATCGAGCAGGCTTAGGGCGCCAGGACCCCACGGACTAATGGGTCTTTACTTTACTCTTGACGCTGAAAGGATCTAAAATACCTATATTCCAGGCTGACAATGGGGTTTTGTTTCACCACAAGGTAACATTCCAAGGTCCATAATCTCATATTATTGATGCTAACACTACAGATCTCGAAAATATTATTTGTGCCGGCTCAAAGCCCCTCTACCTAGTGTATAGAGAGTTAAAAAATTACAGTTAAGCTAAGTTGTCATCATTGTCTCATATCATATCATATCTAACTAGTTCGGCTTCACCGATCACGTGTAACCTCCAACCTTGACACTGGAAGAATTGTCCCACTGAACCAGTAAGTCGCCATTTATCAAAGAATTGAACTTAACTAGTTCGGTGAAATTGTTCTATTGGACAGTAGCCATACAAGAATATTAAACTTGAACCTAACATTAGTTCTGCATACGCTCGCTGCTGCCAAAATGCCTATAGTAAAATTGCTTCAATATCACGTCATTATATATGCCAGTACAGCTACAGCTAGAGCTTAGTTGAGGCCAGTTATCCGACAGGGTGACATGCATGCCTTAAACAAGGGTGGGGTTGTGTCGGTGCACATGGCCGTTGGTTTATCGTGAAACGTCTATGTCAGCGAGTCGCTTTTAGTGTTTAAAAGATTGTAATCACAGACCACTTACCCTAAAGACTCCGCATACAAAGGCGCCCCCGTAAGCCATGATTATGCTCAGAGAACACTAATTGGTTGCCATGGTTCTATTGGCGCGCACCACGACGCGCACACTTGATTATTCGTTGACTTTGAACTAGCCAATCACGGTGCACTTTCCGCCCCCCGCGCCCCGCCATTTTGGTTTAATGAGATACTAGACAAACTGTTCCGAAGCGGAGTCTATAGGGTAAGTGGTCTGTGATTGTAATAAAAACAAGATTGACTTCGATCTAATTATTTTTTCACTTTTCATGCAAGTAAAGTACTTATGCTTAGTACTTATTATATATTATTATTACAGTGTTGTCGTCATCTAGACTAAGACAATTTTATTAAGCTCTAAACTACAGCCAGACAGATGAGGTGACTGCATTAAATAAACTTGTTATTTGAATAAATTAATTTTAATTTATTTGCATTCTATGTTTCATCTAATAAAAAAGAAATCTAAACTATTAGTAACGTATGATATTATTATGACTTGGCAGTTGGCAGTATTGCGTTCGACCTAAGTAAAAAATATTTTTAGAAGAAATACAGTGATGGGAAAGAGGCGTTTGTCTCCTTTTGGACTATTAATAAGTTGCTTTCTGTGCAAAACTTGTTGTATTACGGTATTTACATTATCACTTTTCCTCTTAATCGAAGTAAAAAGCCATTTAATCCTCGACTTAATTATCCACCATCGCCTGCCGGCTCGGATGGACACAAAGGTCTTGGATAAAATGGTTTGTTTTATGCCCCTGTTGTACAATCTACTATAATTTAATATTGACACCTAATTGCGGGTGGTAGGACCTAGTGCAGGGTCCGTCCGGATCGCTACCACCGTCTTATCCATTAACCTACCGCCAAACAGTAGTGTTCGCATTGTTGTGTTCCGGTTTGGGGATAAGACAGCCGGTGAAATGACTAGCATAGAGGCATTCTATCTTAGTCCTCAGGGTTGGCAATGCATTTGCAGTCTTAGGATTGCATTGCAGTCTTGTGAGTGCGAATGTCTATGGATCACAGTTTCCACTTACCATCAGGTGGCCTGTGTGTTCGTTTGCCTTCTATATGCCATAAAAAAAAAAAAAATAGTACTAATAGTACTATTACTACTACTACTAAATTAATTCGATTCATGTTCGACGACTCAGTCGACGTCGTTTCCTAATTTTGAGACCATTTTGAGATGCTTCCGAAACTGTGTCGCTCGCTCGGCGCCAGACATTAGGGCGCATTACCGCCTTTTTTCGGCTGGCTCTTAGTGCATTATCCGATGCTCTTACGGTGAAGGAAAAACATCGTGAGGACAACTCCACATTCGAACAGCTGAGTGTGTAAGAGGGTAATTAATTGCACAAAAGATCGTAAAGGGTCGGAGTGTATCCGAAAGGGCCCATCTGTAAGATAAGGTAAGATAAGATTATATGCTGTGTTGGACTCAGTCCACGTAGAAATATTTTTCAGGGTACAATTAAAATATTACGTCTGTGCAATTCACTTTCTATACCGTGAAGATGGAACAAACCAACATTAATATTAGTAAGGTACTAACGTAACACTAACTGTTGAATTATATCTATGTAATCAACACCATGTCACTGGTTACTACTAAAGTGACAGGTATAGTTCCTCTGGGCCCATAATGTAGAAATAAATAAATAAATAAATTGGGAATGTAGGAAGCAAAAAACTGTGGCACTTTCAAGCTGCGAAGCAGAATATATGGGCATTTCAGAGGCATGTAAAGAAGCCATACATATATTTAAGAGCCTTGCAGTTTGAGATTACTAATACAATGTATACTATAAGCTTGTTCAATGACAATCAGAGTGCACAGAAGCTGTCAACAAACCCGGTATTTCACAAGAAATCTAAACATATTGATGTGAAATATCATTTTGCTAGAGAGTGTGTTTCAAATAACATAGTGAAACTTTACTATTTGCCAACAGCTAATATGCCCGCTGATTTGCTTACAAAAAGTTTATGTGCAAAAAAAAAAACATTATGACTTTATGGATCTACCTACTAGGTGTGATGATTGTGTAAATTTGTTTAAGTGTATGTGATTATTAGATATAGTGGGAGTGTTGAATTATATCTATGTAATCAACACCATGTCACTGGTTACTACTAAAGTGACAGGTATAGTTCCTCTGTGGTAAACTCTTGTTATTGTTATCTGTGTAAATTAAAAGTAATAAAGTTAGTTCTTTTTCTGCATCACAACATGGTTGTTTTATTAGACTAACAACCAACTTTGGACTTGAAATTCCTATTATTCGAAAGTATTAAGTTTACATTAAAACAATCATGTGCTATATATAATATGTGCATTTATTACAATTTTTATTGAAAATGTCTTCACAAACTCGATGACGTATCGTCGCTTAGCTAAAAATACCGTACAGGAGGGATAGCACAATGTTGTCCGGGAATTGTTTGTCTCTCGGATCTCCCTTTCTATCTTGTCTGTAAAGATAGAGACGCACTGAGCGACAAGCGAGAAAATATAACGTGTGCTACCCGTGCAGGTCAAATTTGGATGTATTTAAATTCGAATTTTGATGTTTTAAATTAACTATTAATTTGTGTTTAATCGTTGGCTTTCGCGGTATTTTTAACTAAGCAACTATTATTGCAACTTTAAGGTAAATAATTCCGTATTCCGAGGAGACGTGAACGCGTGACGCCGTGTGGTGACAATGGGTTATCTTGGAATTAAATGACACCTAATTTTCAAGGGTTCTAAATATACTTTTACGTGTCAGACATAAAAGCCAAATGGTGATTACTTGAAAACTAACATTGCTCTAAGATTGCTCTAAATGTACAAAGGACCTTAAGCACGACATTAAATCATAGATTGTGTCAGATTTACATCTTCTTCCCCACAAAACCACGATTAACGATATTTTAAGCTTCAGATCGAAAAGCTGTTAGGACATTTCCCTGATAACTAACGCTATATTTGGATAGAAATAACAAACTCTGACAAGCGGTATAATTAGAATTGACAGGCGTACGGCAACATTGCCATATGAAAATCTATTTATTTGTACTTTTAAATTTAACATGAGATTCTGGTACAGCTATAACTCGTTTTTAATCTGTGTATAAAAATAATGACTTAGCCAATGAAAATATATCGGTAGTAGTAGGTCATTGCCATAAGTGCATCGCTTTCTAACATGTTATTGAAGTTTTTAAAAAAGAAAAGTCGAACACGTTTTCGGTTGCAACTATTTGCAGATGTTATGACTTATTATGTACTAGCGACCCGCCCTCGCTTCGCTTCGGTTTGCGAGTTTTCTGTAACACCCGTACATGAAACAGAGTTTATTATACATAAAAACCTTCCTCTTGAATCACTCTCTCTATTAAAAAAAACCGCATCAAAATCCGTTGCGTAGTTTTAAAGATCTAAGCATACATAGGGACAGACAGCGGGAAGCGACTTTGTTTTATACTATGTAGTGATAGGCACGGTAAAAAAAGGTTCGTCACTTTTTGTCTCTATTTGACAAAGCTCTAAATTTCCAACAGTGACGAACCTTTTGTTACCGTCAATTCAATTATAAACTTAAGTATATTTACATAAAACAACCCGACTGTTTTGTTTGGAAAAATGTGCCTATAGTGACTCTTTTCTTAAATGCTCTAAGAAATTATTTACTAAAAGGTATGTTTAGATTTTTTTTTAAAAGGTAGTGCTAAAAAATAAATACCTAATCGCTGTAATTTTTTGAAATAAGAACAAGTTTCGAATAATTAGGCTGACATTGCTTTGACAAAGCGCCATGTTTCAATAGTATCTCGGTAAAATATTTAACGAAAAAATAAACTTATTATAAATACTTAATGAACGCGGTGAGTGAAATGAACCATTTATTTATTTTATTTTTGTAATTATATTTTTTCTTGACTTAGTTGTACCTATAATATTATTATTATCTTGTGAAAAAGTTCTGGTTTTGCGTTTGCTAATATACTTGGGTACGTATTATTTTATTACAAACATACTACAAATTATAATCTACTAATTTATTACAAACATGTATTTATTGAGTTATGGATTTGGGTGTTTTAAGTAGGTAGGCATTTCATTTCCTTTACAGCAACAATGACATTTAATTACAAAAAAACATTTACAAACTGCTACTACAGAAAGGTACAGTGAATAAGCATACGACATTGTTATTTGTTGTATACGTTCGGCTTCGTCTTGTTTTCTCAATCAGCTTCAGTAGGTACCCATCGAGATAGCGCAGGTGTAGGTCAGATCGAAAAATTAATGACGTAACGTTATGCAACTATGTTCTTAGCCTGCAATAATAGTTTAATTTTCTCCATATACTTACATTGTCTTACAACGAATTGATAATTGATGTATGAAGAAACTTGGAACATTGTTGCAAGCTAGGAACATAGGTTGCAGGAGTCTACGGTATGTATACAAAGAGTGCTTATTACCAGGATCACTTCATTTGCCCGAATTTCATTGCCATAATGTATCACTTGCCATAATATTCATTTGCCATAAAGGCATTTTTTCTATAACCGTAAACCATAGGTAATTTTTACATGCCATGGTACAAAGTCCAATAGGTTAGGTTAGCTTGATTCTATAACAATTCTGAATAGTTGAATAAATATGCTTTTCACCTCAGCAGCTCAAACAAGCAGGTTTTGCTGCTTAAAAACAGTGAGCAAAATTCAATTTTGCTGCGAGCGTGAGGCAAAGTAGCTTTTTAATTATTTTTTTTAAATGCCGTGAGCAGTGCTGGGGCTACTCACAACATTCGAAAAAATTGAACTTCACTTTGTTCTGTCACTTTCACTTCGATAGGAAAAAAGCGAGAGATAGAAACAACTCGATTCGAAGTTCGATTTTCAAATTCCACACATAGTAGGCCCAAAAAGAAACGCACGTTCGGATGCACACATAACCGTAAAATTGCAAATAAAACTATCTGTTAAAGTTTGAAATGTGTTTAATATAAGTATTTTATACAGTAGGTACAATCATTTTTTTTATTTAATGTTTTGAAGACAAAATTAATGAAAAATAAGAAGTTTATCATGTATCTACATAATTTTGTTATCGTTTTAACAATCTTTAATTTCGTGACATAAACCGCGGGGACAGTTTCAGAACGCATTTCAAAAATAGCGGGATTATTGTACTTAAAAAAACTTTTTTTGTTACTTTTCTGTTACGCTACGTTATCTAATTTCGATAATAGTTGGATATAATAAAAGTAATAATAAATAAATATGAGCGAGTCCAGTGACGAAGACAGCTATTTAATGTAAATGACGATGTAATTCTTGTTAATTTGTCCGCCATAGCCAATAGCCATAGTCAAGGCCTAGTTAGTTTTTTTTTAAAGCCACAGACTACATAAAGCTGTATAAAGTTGTGTTTGCACTACGGCATTATCAAGTTGAGTGACAGGTTTTATCTGTTTCATGTTTATTTTTTCCACTTTTTATTTTATTAGTATTTTGCAAAAATGCTTGTGATTGATGCATATGCGATCGTGTCGCTATTTAGTCGTGTATTCACCAAATGGTCACAACGGAAGACCTGCGTTGGCCCTACCAGCTTCACGCTGTGTTGTTCTCGCTGCTGAGGTGAAAAGTTGTATGTCTCACACGAGACCAAAGTTTTTTACGTCTCGTATCTTTGAATCCCTCGCTACGCTCAGGATTCTAACCTAGAATCACTCGCTACGCTCGTGATTCAATAATAGAATCCTTCGCTTACTCGGGATTCAAAATCATCACTCGCAGCAAAAACCAACTTTGCTCTCTTGTTGAACAAATAACTATTATCCTTATTCATATTATAATATTTAGATATTTTCATCTGATAGATAGTGAGAAAGCAAACTTAAACTAAAGTGGGTTTACGAGTATAGTGCGTTTGCAAATAAGCGTGTAGTTATATTAAATACGTAAATCATTTTAGGATACCTACTATATCATCATCTCAGACCACATCTACCCACTGCATGGTAATGGCATCTTCATTTTCACGCCACTGCGTCCGGTCTCGTGCTAACGTCATCCATCCTTTCCCAACTGTTTGCCAAATGTCATAAAACCAAGGATCTGTGACCTAATCTCGGCCACGACTCAGTTAGCAGCCTCGGCCACCTGTCACAGCTATGCCTAGCCAAGTGTCCCGCCCATCTCCACTTCAGTTGTGTTATTCTTTTGCTGACATCCGCAACTACAGTCCTGCCCTTAATTTCATCATTCGTTACGTGATCTTGAAGATAAATTCCCAACATGGATCGCTCCATAGGTCTTTGTGCAACTTTGTTTTAGTGCATACTTAACTTACCTTTTTGAGTGTTCATGTTTCAGATCCATACGTGAGGACGCGGAGGACACATTAGTCAAAAACTTTGGTTTTTAGGCATTGCGGGAGATAAGCTTTGAAGACTATTTGACTACCTACTAAATATTTATTGGTAATTTCAGCAAATCTAGGATGGAGCCCCCTTACAAAGCCGTGGGCGATAGTCAGTCGCTCATTAAAGTGGAGAACGGAGATGGTGAAATCGGCTTGCGACAACCTCCGCCACCAACGGCTACAGTAACTCATGAGCTGAGGCGAATCCTGGTCGATCGCTGGCCTGGTAAGAGTTACAGTGCGAGAGGACTACCTTTTCAGCACTACCTATGTTAACTTTGCTTTGTAGACACCCAAGTTTATTTTGCCCATCTACTCCACTAGAGCCCACGGGACAAAAACAATTGACACTAATATATTTTTTATTTTTGTCTCAAAAGTCCTATTGCCGTGTCGTGCCTCTTTTCGCACTTTTCCTTATTCCAGAAATTAATTTGATAGTGTCAACGGAGCTCCGCAAGCGGGACTTCTTTTTCTAGGTGGTTTAGCCCCTCAGCTCTGCCGCAAAACTAAATAAGGGTATATACGGTGCTCATTTTCACACTTTCAAGTCATAACTGATTGATAAGGAACTCCCAACAACCTACTTGTACTGCTGCACGAACTATTCGAGCTCATCAGTGCTCCCTTACTAATTATAACGATTGCGATTCTTGTCCAGTCATAACTAAAATAAGCTCTATTAAATATCTTGGTGTTGTGATCGACTCTAATCTTAATTTTAGTCATCACATAGATACAATCGCTGACAGGGTCTGCAAACTCATGTTTATTTTTAAAAAGCTCCGTTATGTCGCCAACAAAAAAATCATCAATCAGGTTTACGTAGCTCTATGTCAATCTGTACTTACTTACTGCATTTCTGCATGGGGTGGCGCAGCAAAGACTACACTACTTACCTTAGAAAGAGCTCAGAGAGCTGTTTTAAAGGTTTCAACCTTCAGGCCCTTTCTTTTTCCAACAATGGAGCTGTACCAATCATGCAAAGTCCTAACTGTCCGGCAACTTTTCATCTTGTCACTAACTCTAAAACAACATACAGCTGCACCGTACAATCCTGAAATTAATAACAAAAGACGCAAAGACATAGTTTTTGTCCCAAACAGCACCTCCCACGCCTTTGCACACAAATTCTTCCCGTTTCTTGGCCCTTATTTATATAACAAAATTAATAGAATTCTAAACATCTATAACCTAAATTTAAAAATGTGCAAAGCCAAAGTACTGACATGGCTTCTAGGTCTATCGTATGTTGACACGGAAAATCTGCTGACGATTGCAAGGTGACAAGTGATTGTATTATAATGTTTTGTAGATTATTTGTTTATTTTATTTTCTGCTCATTATTAATGTTTTGATGTAATTAATTAATTACTAATATAGGTAAGCGTTTATAAGCATTTATAAGCGCTTATTACTGTTTAAAGGTATATTGTAATTAGATTTAGATTTTAGGCTTAATTAATGTCTAAAACACAGGTTGCAATTTTTTTTTGTCACCTAGCTTAGACATCATGTAATTTTTATTTCCTAGACCTAAGATCTTTGACTGTTTTGCTTTTTATACTATATATTGTTGTTCATTTAATTTGAAATAAATGATTATTATTATTATTATTATTATTATTTATTTGTACTAGGGAAACTGTTGTACATAGTTTTACCTCGGACAGTTGCGAATATTTAATATCTCCCATGTTCCTTTGGTAAGAACATATTTGATTGAATCAATTCAATGTTAACATAAAGTGAAATTAGTTATAAGAGTCGAGCAAATAAAAAATGTAAAGTCTGTTACAAAAAGTGAGTATTTTCACCTTGATTTCAAGTTTTTTCATTTAGTGTCTCGTAAATTTGTGATAAAACTGAGCAATGTAAGTTATATTAAATAGCAATTGAATAGTTCGTGACGTCTGCCCCATCTACATATTATGCTCACAAAATGATTGCGTAAAATCACATTCGAGCATATAGTTTAACAGTAGGTATATCTCACATGCGGCAATTCTAAAGTCTACTGTTTTTTTTCTAAAAAACGAAAAACCATAAACTGTGTACAACAGCTACCCTAAACCCCAAACCAAGTTATTGGTATTAGAAAGGTTACACGTCCAAAATAAATGTCAGTTCACTAAGCTTCTCACAATTGTTCCAGAAGTCGTGTCAGCTTATTGGATAACGCTCTTCGTATTCGGAATAACTGTTATGGTTTGCTACTCTTTGGGCTTTAGAACCTTATCGGCAAGAATCGGTGGAACAGTATGCTATCACCAAATTGTTCAAAAAGGACGTAACTGGCCGTTCGATTCTTATTCACAATTCCTTTCCACAATGGCGCAAGAGTATCCTTCTTTGCGATTTAACATTTACTTCCTGATTGAAGACTCTTTGCGAAGTCCTTACTACCAACGAAATCCGATATATTTCAACGGGGGCCTTGGTTACGTCAGAAGGAATGAATTTGACGAGAGCAATAGGCAAAGGCTGATAGAATTTCAAAGGGGACATCCTAACGTTAACTTCACTGTCATGTGTTTGTCCAAATACATGGCTATGACGCCGCTGAGGTGCAAGTGGAGATCTATCCCTATATCTTATTTGCCATTTTATGCCAGGGTATTTGATGTATGGCAACATGGCGGTATTGGTATGGATTTAGGCGTATTAAACAACAGATATAGCCACAAACACATGTTCAATCAACGCATTAAAGCAATTTTAAAGAACCACAATGATGGGCTTTTAGAAACTGATTATAATATTGTACTGAAGGCAATTCCAAAAGATACAGACGAACTAGCAAGAGAAAAATGCTTGAGAAATAAATTAAATGATCAATCTTTGACTAACACTCTGGCAGTTTTATATAATCTTTTGTCTTATGTTGTTTCGCCACACAGTTTCGGTCTAGATGTACCAATTTTACCAGGAAAACCAAAAAATATAGCTAAATTTGAAACTGGCAAATCCGAAATACCTACTGGAAATACTGTTCCTGACAACCCACCTAATTTAGGAAAATCCAACACAACCGAGGGTCAAATTCTTTTGAATGCTTTGAGTCCGAAAACAAACGATTCTAATCCAGAACCGTTGAACCATACTGCAGCACCTGAAAGCGACCTCACTGAAGAGACACCAACTATCAAAAATCTCACGGATGTGGTAAATGGGACTGACGCTGAAATTCCACAAATAGTAATATTTTATGACTTTCCTATGATGAGTGATAATTTTGGCAGTCCTATGTCTGAACCGTTGTCCTCGGACTTTGACGGTAACGTCACTCAAAAGAAGAAAGAAGCGCATCTCGCATTGGACCCCGATGGTGTTTTTATCGCTGCTTCGGATAAACTGCATCGGTTTCTAGAAACTTTGATTTTTGCTGGCTTACATAAACTACGACCTCAATTTGCCATTCAAGATACTTTTATGAGTCAATGTTCAGGTAAGTATAGACAAGAGGCGTACTGTAACGTCTACGGACTTTGAATATTTGTTAAATCTATTAGATATTTTATTTTTATGTATTGATCTTATAAATAATTAGGCAGTTTCTATAAAAAAATGTGAAAAATGTAGCATACAAATAGGGACATCTTCATACATAATTGAAAATTAGTATGATTCAAGATAACTAAAATTTGCGTTTGATCTACGTTATAAACGTATTTCTAAACTTTTAGTTGAATAATGAATGCCTATCAAACCATTTACAAAGTTTTCTATAAACCGTTAATTCAGAAGAATAACAATGTTTCCATCTAATTATTCATGAGATCAATACTTCTTTGTTTTTAATGGTATCATTATACCTAATTGAAATTCGGTCAGGTAAATCTTGAAATTTCTTTTACAAGACTTAAGAAACTTTGTATGGGTACTTACTTTTTTCGTGTTGCCGTTGTTCAATAAAAAAAATTAAATTCCAAAATAAGCTTTCATTTACCTTTCGTACCTAGTTCGGGTCATTTTAGAAAATCTTGAGTGATGACGGCGCTGAGAATGTCTTACATCTCGTGCGTGGCTTTAACAACAGTACCTAGAGGTAGGGGGAGGGGGGGGCTTTACATAGGGAAGGACTAGTGGAACTGCTTTTAACATGTTATCGTGTCGTTTTTATTGTTTTCGCTCATTCCCGACATACCAGAATATCAAAATACCAGATTCTCAATATACTTAAATCTAAAAAATAACATTTAAATTTCGGTATCGTTGATTATGCTTACCTAATATTTCGAAGCTGGTGATTAAGGAATCTGGTAAAGAGAATAGTCTGGTATTTTGAAATTGTGGTGTTTTGGAGCTTAGGTTTCAATAAATCTAAATTGCATAATGCCTTATTCTCTAATTTGACGAAATTTTGAAATGCCATGGTCCCTGTAAAACCTTAATATCAAAATGGCTCACTCTTAAAATGATGGAAAGTCATAATGACTTTGACCCAAAAACTTTAATTCCTTAAATACCTAAATATTGAAATGTACATTTCTTTCTAATACCGAATCATAGATACGTCAAACTTTCAAAATAACTGAAGCCGAAAACACCGGAATGGCAAAATGTCATAGTCTCAAAATGCCTAAATCCGTTTTCACTTCTTTCAAGTGGCCAGTACTTAAGAAAGATAGTATATTATATGCATGAAGGTAAGGTAAAACTTTTTCAATTTTAGGTATTTTGGTATTTGGTTGTTTTGAAATTATGATGTTTTGAGATAAAGGTGTTGTGAAGTTTGGTCGTTATGAGCCTAAGACATTTTAAAGTTCAGCCATATTGAGAATACGGTGTTATGTGAAAAAAAATTAGGTATTCTGGGATTTAGGTATTTTGACACTTAGTCCTTTTGAGATCAAGGAGTAAAGGTAAAAGGGTAAAACGAAATTAAGCCGTAATGAAACCAAAGCGTTTTGGAAGTGAGCGATTGTTTTACCCCCACCGTTGTTACTGTCAGTCAAGGTAAATAAGAGCTATTGTAACGTTCACAATACGATATTTCAAAAGCAATATGCACCGGTTGTACCGAGTAAAATAGAGAGCCCCTTAACCCTTTGAACGCCGTTGACTTCATATAATCGTCGTCCTCACACGCCAATGACAGCTGACAAGCAACAAGGTTTCAAAAGCACGGGTTTTCCCAGTAGTCTTACCGAATAATCTTACCAGTTTATCTACTGGGAATTTCCTTCCTAATAGACTCACTAGTGAATCCCCTGACTGCTAAAGTGTGACAAGCTTTACTTTATTATCAGAACACATTCTGCTACGAGGTCCACGGAGCTCCTATTTTCGGGTGGTTTTGGCCCTTCGGGAACCTAACCTAACCTATTAGTAAGTGTATAGGGAAGGAAAAATTCCCTGTAGTTCAACTGGTAAAACAACTCTGTAATAAGACTACTGGGATTATTGCCACAAGCAAGATTGTCGATAAAACAGAGGCTCAATTCTACTCTGTAAAACCATGTTGATCATTACGATAGCACTTATTTACTCTAATTTCCCTCCCAGCCATGTAGTAGGTAATATCAGCCAAGTTAACCTCTTGACCACCACAGTCATCTAGTCGTGACAGCTAATGACAAGGCTCACACGCCATAGTAATTAATAAATTACCAACATTCAATTCGAAATAAAATCTACGATGGAATCTATCTACTATACTTGGTAGCAAAGAATTCTAGCCATTTTCTATGGAAATTCAGTACTAAGAGGGCTCAATTTCTTTACTCCCAAGTGTAGACTGTTTGTTCCGTGGTGTTCAGAGCACGACACTTCATTCGTAGGGTGGCGGTCAAGAGGTTAAAAACAATAAGATGACGTCAGGGCCAATGTGGTTTTATTGAGTAGAATAGAGTCCAGACCCTAAAAGAAGACAGCGGCCAATTAGGTAAATGAAAATGGAGTCCATATGCAGCCTGACTTCACGTTCGCGCTTCATCTTCAAATTATGCAATTTATTGCAAATGCGAATGAGCACTAAACCGCAGTCTCACCAATTTGCCCGCTCATTCCCAAAATACCAGTATTTCTAAATACCAAACTACTCTTTTTACCAGGTTCTCAAAAAACCAGATTCGAAATGTTGGGTAAAGATAATAAATAATACCCTAATTTGTATGTTTAGTTTTGGGATTCCGATATATTGAGAATCCGGTATTTTAAATACTGGTATTTCGGGAATGAGCGAATTTGCCACACTGATGTGACTATGGTTAATTTTATTTATCCGTAGTCACACCAAATAGGAGGTTTTTTTTTTTTAATTTTTAATTTATTTTTCAAATTTAAGTACATTGTTTTATAAATACTAACAACTTCGCCAAACTGCTAAACAGTTTGAAGGCGAATTTTACACTCTTATTAACTAATTACTGTGTACCTATCCTAATTACTACAAACATAACAGCTACTAAACCTTTCCTTTTACAAATGAATCCAACACATGATGCTTAAGCTTTTTTTTAAAAATATGTTTACTACTACAGTCCTCCTCCGAAAACAATGTATTGAAAATTCGCGGTATCATGTACTTCCTAGTTCTTTGCCCATAGTAGTTACATGCTCTAGGTTCTAAATATTTATTCCTTACCCCTAGCCTAAGCTTACGGCTATATGTTTTAGGTGTTTTAAATTCAGGGTTCTTAAACTGTAGGTTTGGATCTGGTACGTTTTTATAGCAAACCACTCAAAAATAGGAGCTCTGCAGCTATCGCAGCATAACACTGTTGAGTTTGATTTTGAAAGAGAAATAGACTTGAATTCGGTCTTGGTGTGACTACGGGTCACAACAGTGTGGTAAATTGGTGTGATTTCGGATCGGATATGTAAAGCGCCACCCTCTTCACCCGTACGGTTGACTATGCCCGGTAGAACAAAATTAACATTTCAAAATCAAATTTAACAGAGTCAACGCGGAGCTCCTATTTCTGACTGTTTTGACCTTTCGGGCCGGCTGAAGAACTAACATAACCTAAACCTACCACGGTTTTCGAGATATTTGGACACTTTTACATACGGAATTTGCGGGATTGTGCTTCAGAGCCTTATTGACAAGCGCCGCTCTTCGACCAAAGATCAGGACTGATAACCGCTCTCCCCGTTATTTAGCCCTAACTTTTGACTACTACCTAGGTACTTCTCAGTTACTAATGTTCAAAAACTACGAGCGACATGGCGATATCGCCGCAATATCACTGATTATTTTTCAGACTAAAGTATGAATATAATTGTTATATAAAAAAAATCAAAAATATACTTAAGTACTTGATTTAAACGGCAGATAAATTGAAAAAAACAATTGAGAATAAAATAAAGACTAGGTTTCAAGGAATATATTCATTAACTTTATTAAAAAATACAAAATAGCATAACGAAATGTAATAAAAGAAAGTTAAAAATTAAACACCCGTCTCAAAGGTCACATATGCACAAAGAGCCATGAAACACGCAAAACTCTTGCATCCAGTTAAAGCTCATGAGGAGCACAGAGAAAGTGACGTGTACCAGTTTACAAACAGACCTCATGTTGAAGGGAACGAGGAACGTCAGGGCATTGAACATGCTGCAGACGATGGCTACAAACTGAACCAGTAAGTGAGGCAGGAACAGGGCGGGGTTGTACTAAAAAAATAACAAAATGTAGGAAGTTTTAAATGAAAATAATAGAAAGGTTACCTTTTTTATAATATAAGTCTCCACTTTGATGAGTTTATAAAATACGTTTAGTTAAAAAATTATACAATTGAGTCAGACCTGCCTACATATCGCATCTTTACTTGATAAAAGGTAAGGAGGTTAGGTTCTAATGTTTTTTGAAGAAATACTTCCGTTTCAACAGCCGATACGATATATCCAGAGTAACCCTTTAAACTCTTTCATTAGGCACTCATCCGGTGAAATATTTAACTTGCTTAAATGCTGTTGATCTAGCTTAGTCCTTAATATTGACAACGTCAGTCACGAGCAAAACATTAACCACTAATGTCGGGTTCCTATATTCAAACCGCGCATATACCTATAAGGCTTACTTCGGGTTAAAATTGGACATTTGCCCATACAAAATGTGTCAAATTTGAATCCGAAGTAAGACTATCTATTCGCAGAGTGAATGCAGGAACCAACCATACTACAAGGCAGATAAGAATTCAATCCTCACACAATGCACAACCATGAAGTTACTGAATATTGGTTATGTTGACCAGAGTAAAACAATGCTAAACTTATTTGTGGCGTGTACATGAATAGAAGGTAAAAACTTAAAGCCCTTCTTGGATTTACTTGTAACGCACAGCTCTGTTTGACATTCTACTTATATTTGATGTTAAGTTTAGTAAAGACTGCGCCGAGCAAACGCCGAGCGTCCAGTGGCGCCCTCATTACTATTATTGTGTTTTCTAATTAACTAAATAATTTCCTTGGAATCAGACGAAATGTTTTTGTAGTGCAAGTAAAAACACAATTTATGGGATACGTAACAAACTTTAATAACAATTACCCTTTGTGTAGTCAGCTTAACGGGAAAAGGAGGCCACTTTTTTCCGTTAAGTTAATAACTCGAAGGTGAATTATTATTAAACTATATGATATACCCTATAAGTTGTGTTTTCATTTCTAGTACAAAAATATTTCGTCCACATTTCAAGAAAATACTTTAGTTTATTAGAAAACACAATAAAAGTAATGAGGGCGCCACTGTACATCCGGCGTACGCTCGGCGTAGTCTTAATTCAATATTAGTTTTATACACATCACACACACATGCAAAAGGGGCTTTATATTCTATTCTATATAGGCTATCTACCTAGTGTCCCGCCGCTATATTGCGCAGTGTCAGAATTTATTGACATCTTATATGCCTAGTACCGTAGTAAGACTAGTAAGGTGTAATAATTTGTCTTCTCTGGGTTACTCAAATAACTCACCGTATAACAGCCAATCAGAAGGCAGATGTACTGTACCAAGCCCATTGATGTAGCTATTATCTTCAGATCATGCACTACCATCATGTTTTGGCCTATGTTTAAAATATCCTTATTATTTGTAATCGGTGGGTTCCCAAAATGTTTCCTTAAATGTTTAACGTTTATAAACTGCAACAAAACTGCAACTTTTTACGAGTTATGATTCTTTATATTAGCACTTACCGCGAGTAACTCAACAGTCAGGTTTTGTATAACATAATACTTATGATAATGACTATTGCTCTACTAGGTATTTACATACATACATACATATGCTCACGCCTTTTATTCCCAGAGTGGGGTAGGCAGAGCTACAGAATTACTAACAGCTAAGTATATAAACTTGTTAATAACTCTGTAACCAGATTTTACACAATTAGGCTAAGATATTTTACCCGTGTGGTTGCCGGGTTAGAATAGTGCCACTCCATATCTTCCCGTGGATGTCGTAAGAGACGGCTAAGGGAATAAAGGCGTATAGTATTGTTAGGCGATGGGCTTGCAACCTGTCACTAATACACTGGTAAACACCTTAGCCTAAGTGTGCAAAATGTGGTTACAGAATTATCAACAAGTTTTTAGAGTTGTTGGTAATTCTGTAGCTCTGCCTACCCCACTCTGGGAATAAAGGCGTGAGATTATGTATGTATGTATGTAGGCTAAGATATTAAAGAGGTATTTATGTACTTATTTTACAATGGTGGGTCATACCAGTCCAAGAGTCCCAAACAAGTATGTGTATTGCAGACTGAAAGAAAATGTATCATGGTTACAAAGTTTGTTTACTTTACGGAAGTGAAGCCTCAGCAGAGGACCAAGCACGAATCTGAACGGCAACTTCATTGTTTCTGATGCTTTGCAGAGAAACGTTTCATTGGCGATATGTAATTATCAATTATTATTAAAAATAACATTGTTTACAATTCTCACGAACTTAATGCGTGACGTTGATAGTCAACTCCAAAGTCAGCTCATAGAAAAAAGGAAAAATTAACCTATGAAATCATGATTCAAAAAGGTTTTGACTATGACGCTAGGCATAGCGCTACCCTGTAATTTTGTTTATATATACAGAAGTTATGTCATGTTTGTATTGTAACGAAAAATAAACAATTTACTGAAGATTTTCAGATTTAAGTAATTTGTCCCCAATAATAAACACAAGACATTCCTAATTCTGATCTATGTTCCTGGTTCAGGCTTGTGATTTGATCACTTGTTTTGACAGTAGGTATTCAGAAGAAAAAAGTTATTTGTCAGGTGTACCTGTCCATGCTATGGCAACTTAGTACATTTGATATGGTTCGCTTTTCATTCTTCTCTGACATAATTAATATGGCGCGTGGATTAAACAATAATAGACTCTTGGTCAACGGTGTAAGCGCTTCAACGACCGCCTTATGATTGAGCGCCATCTTCGAGACATGACGAGTTTTTTTTCGTAAGCGATACGAAACAAAACCAATGTCAGTGTTGCTGATGGATTAAAAAAAATGCACTTTAGGAACCAAACAAAAATGTAACATTAATACAAAAAAGGATATTTATTAACTTTTGTTATGTTGAAATATATATTATGGTTTATAAAAATGCAAAAATATATAATTTATGACAATTTGTATTGAATCAATATGGCAACACAATAAGTAACTGTCTTGACATTTTTTGACATTGTTCAAATTTTTGTTTCTATGTCAGCGAAAAATTCATTTCCGAATTTTTCATAGAATTTTTCACGTTGCATGATGTGTTATGGTGTGCTTCGTACCTGGCTGCAATAATTGGACCGTAGAAGGTATTTCACATGAATGGGTCACGCACAGATTCCATATGTTCTATTGATTAAATTGGAAAATGTGTCTGTCTCTCAGCCTTTCAGGCTTCACTGAACTGATAAAATCCCTACAAAATAATACCCATTTACTTTTCATTTCCGATTTTTACAAGCATTTATTTAACTTGCAATGTATGTAGGTATGTACGGGTCAAATCTTGCAAATTAAATTTGACCCACTTCCCGTTAACGGAATGGGCTGAAATTTGGACCACATAGGTATGTAAACTCTATGAGAACGCAATATTATCGTAGCTAAGAGGTGATCTGATGATGGAGTTGGAAGGTGGCGACAGAATCTCCGCTATTCTTAACGTAGACCCACCATATTGGAATTCAATAGTTTGGTCTCGAAAACAGGAGACTTACTTTAATTCCTAATCCCCTAGCTGGGGCAACCACAGAGCGTTGCCATTGGGCTCTAACTCGCACTGCGTGCTTCACCTCTAGTGATATAGACGATAGCGAACAGCGATACACGTGTTCTACAATGACGTATACAATTTAAATTAAATAAGATTTAACATAGTTGAGATACCTTATTTTATTACAGAATATTAAATATTTAATAATTTCAGGGGGAATACCGATTCCCTGATGCGTTATTAAAGCAAGTAATTATAACCCCAGTGTACAAGAGCGGGAACCGAGACGATGATGTCTCGAACTATCGCGCTGGAGTTTTAAACAGGTGTAGTATTTAGTACTAAAAACTAAAGTAAGTATACCTTATCATTAGTAATTATTTATTTAGATAGAACAAACTTGAGTCACCGAAAATAAAATGCTTCAAACATTAGAAAGCTATTATACGAAAGCTCTTAAGTTATGTATGATATGTGATATTATATTATTTATTTCAAAAACTTGAGATATTTAGGTAAGTGCATTTGAAGTGAAATACAAACAAACAACACCTTGTTCCTTTTTTAAAAGACTTCAAAAAAGGAGGTTCCCAAAATTCATCTGTGTTTCTTTTTTTATGTTTGTTACCTCAGAACTTTCGACTGGGTGAACCGATTTTGATGATTCTTTTTTTATTTGAAAGCTAGTGCTTTCTGTTTGGTCCTATTTTTATCAAAATTAAGATCTTAGATTAAGATGATGGAATCTATGAGGAATCAACGGAACTCTATAAAATGTATAGGCACACCTTTAGTGATTTTGGTATTGTTCATAGTAACTCTTGTATTTGCTCTTGGAAAGCACTATTTGGTAAAGTGGAACTGATAATGAAGACCACAGATGGCCACCGGAACTCCTAAACGGTATATATTTCAAGCGTGCTGACAAGATATTTCGATTAAGATAGTTGAGCGACTATGATGAAGCATACTTAGGTTTAAATATATGACTCTGACTTTCCCGCGACGTTGCTTGCGGCGAGATTTAAATGTTCTATAGTTTCTTATTAATTGAGAAGTTGGACTACATAACAGCATAATTATGATGACTTAAAAGTATAAAATAAAATTATAGTTTAAAAAACAAAACACCGACTACAAAAGCAAAAAATAACTTCTTTTAAAATGGTAGCTTAGGTCAGTCCAACTGAAGTCGGCGTCCTACAATATTTTTAACCAAAAGCAGACTTCAGTTGGACTGACCTATTACCTAACATTTAAAAGATGTTATTTATTGCTTTTTGAAGGCGGCTTTGTGTTTTTTTTACTTTGTTTTAAAACTACTTAATAACAACCGTTTTTATTTCACCATGTCCGTCTGTCCGTCGTCCGTCTGTCGACGGTTTTACTCAGGAGACTATTGACACTGAAGAATAGAATAGAATAGAATAGAAGAATAACTTTATTTTGCTTAAAATGTGGTAGGTACATAAGATGTCTTAAAATTATTAGTCTCACACATTTCACCAGCAGCTGGCATGCAAAAAAATAAAAAAAAAGTAAAAAAGTCAATTATTTATAATAGTCAAAATATTCATTGACCGAATAAAAGCACTCTTGAACAAGCCATTTTCTGAGTGCACGTTTAAAACTGGCCAGTGGCAGTTTTTTTATCTCATCGTGCAGTCTGTTGTAAATACTAACTGACATACTGTTTACATTTCTACTTGACAATTTTGTTCTTTTTTCTGGTATTACCAATTTGTTAGGGTACCTTGTGTTAAACTTACAAGTTTCTTTGCATGTTTTAAACAAGTTGGGCTGCGTTTTTACGTAGTAGAATAAGTAGTAGTACAAGTACTATTAGTACTACAAAGCTAAAGTGTTTTAATGTAGCACCAGCTGTTGCCCGCGACTCCCCCCCATTTGACTCCGGATGGTGAGGTGAAGAAGTAACATGATCAATATCCCACTTTTGACACCGAGTTGTTTTTGACGACTTGAACTTTAACCTTTTTAATTTCGAATTTATAACATTCGCCCGAAAACAATTTAAAAAACACAGAATTTTATTTTAGCTCTCGCAATGGCATAATTTTGTCTTGACGGCACCGATGATGGTGCGGAACGAGAGCGTTGTTGTAGTGGATGCTGCACAATTGGCTGCGGGTATTCAATGCAAGAGCCGTAAATTTTGCTTCACGATGACTTAAAACACAGGTAAAGTTAAACGGTGATTACACTGAGTCGTTCCCGTAATGCGGTCGCCGAAGTTGTTTCAAACTACTGCGGCGAATGAACGTCGTCTTTATATTACTTTAGGTCTGTCCGCCTACTTCGATCACGTAGCTAGGCGGTTGCAGCTGTCGATCGCTGAATTCAGCCGACTGCCGTGTTCTTTACACCGTTGCAGTCGCCGTATGTAACATGGGGCGGACGACTCAATGTAGTTGCAACAAAAATAAACATTTTACTTCTCATGCGCAGGGAAGTTACATATAGGCGGCATAAAGTTAGGTAGGTATATGTTTCCTCTAGGGACATAAGTCCTTTAGCTTTTGGATTTTCTTGGACAGCCACATACTTAGAGCCAAATACGATATGTATGTCTGTGTGTATGTGTATGTATGTATGTACCTATGACGTAAACAAAACGTATGATACGCAAACAATCCACTAAGTTCTTGTTCAAAAGTTGTAAAATTAACCCCAACGGCTGACTTGGTTGAAGCACCCCTATCATCATGTTTAGGTTTACGTAACAAAATGGTAAGAAAAGTATCTTTGCCGTTGGAGACGTTTGATTTTTGCTATGTAGGTAATTTTCGCCCCTTGGAACTGAGACAAGAGGTACTTTATTATAATATTTTTTTATTATTTTTAGGTTACAAGAGATTCTTGGAGGCGGTTTTGTGTCCAGAGCAAAGAAATATGTCCCAGTTTTAACAAGAACACCTACTTATCTGCACAAAGATTCTGTCTCGTATTATCTGTGAGATTATAGAAACCAAATAATACTTATAGAAAAAAAACAAAAGATTGTCATAATAACCTGCAGTGAAGACCAGCTGAACTCCCATTATGTAAAAAAGAAAAACAGTGACTGACGCCTCTCTGCCTCTCTGAAGATGAAGATGAAGCGAAATACCCGACTCAAAGAACAATTGGCTCATTGGATCATCATCTAAATCATTATTTCTAAGAACTGTCTTTGAGGCTATTGAAACCAATCAATTTATTTCTGTTAAATGAAGTGAAATGAAATTTATTTATTTGCGTTAGACTTAGTTACTATACTTACATATTATGATGATCTTAACACTAAATATTAGAACCATACATCTAGACGTAGATAAGTCATGCAAATATTTAATATGAAAGTGTTAATTATACTGATATCACTAAACTAGAGTTGAGTGTAGTTTAGTTATGATCTAATAGGCTAGACGTTTTTTCCATCACATGGGACCAACGGCAATAAGACCACTGCAGAAATCAGAAAAAAAAAGTAAAGTCCAACATTCTTACTACGCGTTGAAAACACCCCACCGCATACAAATTGATACTCAATTATGACGTCAAAATTGATTAAATCTACACTAAATTTATGGCAAAATCAAGTTCTTACGTACACAAGATCGTAAAAACTGCTCAATAAAAAAGGCTCAGTCTAAAAATCTCAATTTTCGGATCTTCGAAGTCTTACGTAGGTATTCATAGGTCGCTCCTATAGGTCGTCTTTGTTTTATAATAATTTCCAGTTTTCAATCGATATTAAGTACTAGGGTAAGTGTATAGTAAAGTTCCTGTGTGTATAGGAAAGTTAAAAGCCCCTCACTAGTTTGTAAGTTGCTGTGCCCTATAAAGATCTCATACCTTATAAGTAGTTATAAGTTACCTAACACCTGTATATTATGAATAACAGCTTATGAAAGCAATAAAAAGTTGAAAAATTAAGTTCAACAATGTCATCATCCTAATTAGGTACGCTAATTTGTTTAGAAAACTCGTCATAATTTTAAACAAGTGTATCTAAACATAATAAGCTTAAATGCAATAAATGATTTATTTACATATTCATATGTTTACATGACAATGTAATTTAGTTGGATTCCTCGAGCTCTGAAAATAGATAGGTACACTGCGGCCACATCTGTGAGATTTGAAAATATTTGTGTTAATACTTAGTAGTTAGTTATTACTAGTTATCTTTCTTTATTTATGTTAAAAAAGAGATGCCAGTTGATTTGGCCGCAGTATTAGGAAGACCCATTAAATATATGATCCTCACAGAGTATTAGTTATAAAAGGTTTTAAAAAACATTTGGAAAATAAATTGATCTTGAGAGATCCTGTATTGAGTGGACTTTTTCCGGCTAAAATTATTGACTTATCACTGATTTATATGCAAATAAGAAATGATTAGGCGCGGCGGCGCGGCGTAGCCCCACTTACTAATTAAAAGCCCGTCGTTTTTGCGAGTTTATCAGTTCTCAATGTAAAACATTGCCATCACGCCTAATATGTTCTTTTTTGCAGTACTTACTCTAAATCAAACTTAACCCCTTTTTCATACAACATTATGAATCACGGTGTTTAAAGCCATAGTAGTTAATATGTGCCAAGTGTCTTAACTATCATTGGTCTTTAAGTACCTGTTGTGATTTTGTATGAATAAAGGGGTGGAGAATAGCTTACGTATGTGGTTATGTATAAGCACATGCTTACACACACATACGCATAGAATTAGTTTAAATAACATGAACTAGATGGCAGAACAAGCAACCTTTTTTTTTTTTTTACTCGGACAGAAAACAACGCCGAGTTGCCAGTCTATATCCAGTGTACAATAGTAGTCTTTGTACCTGTCTTTATCTGAGAGTTTTTTCTAAAAGATTATTATTATTATTATTTTCGCAAAATATTGATATTTTTTATGTCGACTGATTTTATTAAGAAGTGATTTAATAACCACAAAACAGTGTATTTACAAATTATAAAAGCAGCGGGGATTTGGCAAGAATGAAGTTGCCATTCGCATTTATATTTAGTTATATACTGAAACCCCACTATACGCGGTCAAACTTCTTTTGTAGGCACAACACGTTTTCGTACAAACGACCTTATACATACTTATTTGCAACCCTAGGATTAGTAAGGCCATCCCTGCATATGTCCTGTTGTTCACTGCAATACTTGTATTTATTTTAAGTTTTCCGCATTTCGTTTCAGTTAATGAACGTTCATGTTTTAAGGACACATGTAGGAAAAGCACCGCATATTCAAACTAGAGATTGTGTGCATCCAAACCAAAATACTATGCTTGTGCACGATTTCAAAATAATTGCTTCTTCCATGGGCTTGGTGCAGTATGTCTGTCTTCTGTTTGGGTGCATGACGGTGAGGATTTAGTGGTAGATTCTAACTGACGAGCGGTTAAGCGTTATAATTCATGGTTATATGAGCTGTCACAGGCATCATCCTACATTGAACGGAGTATAAACTTCGTGAATATAGGTTGTCGTACTCATCATCAATGTACCTGCTGCAACATAGCGCGGTTGCGTTAATGCACACCTTAATAACAACCGCATGATTGTTGGCCATTACTACCGGCGAGGTATTGAAAGAATACTCTTCACAAGTAGTAAAAGACTACGATAGAAATACATCCGGCACCGCGCCCGCGGCACGTGGTCTACTCGTCACTTACCCGCGGCCAACTACTGCTCTACACGACTAGCTGGTCAGCGATGGAGTGGATAGGGTGTTGTAAAACTTTATAAATATTAGGGACAACGATAATCGAAATCTCAGGATCAGCGCCGCATCAAGGGCCCCAACAAAGCTATAAAAAAAAACTACATATTAGGAGGAAACAAGAGGAATCTCATTCCATCCTTAAATGGTCTTAGTCCGGCACTGCAGGTTCTACGCTTACGTAAATTTGCGGGCGATTCGCTTGTCTTAAATATTTGTTATTTTCAGGACAATCCGGCGTTATTCCTGCCCCATTTAATGTGCCAGTTCATAGCGATTATCGTCAGAACTTACAAGGCCGCAGTATTGCTGTGTCCCTTCGAAGTCAATTCTCTTCCCAAACTTGGGGCCATTACTTTCTCAGTTCTTCTGATGAGCTTCAACTGGATACAAGAATTTTGCGTGTTTAATGAACAATTGTTTCTATGTGATCTTTAATAGGTAAGGTACAGTTAACTTCTCCAAACTTTGCCTAAGTGTATTTGCTGAAAAAAAGACTGGGAAAGTTGTGGGCGACCTTCATCGAGTAGCGGCTTACACGTGATTCCCGATATTTAACTGTGAATAAGTACATGCAAAGATAAGACTCAATGTATTGCAGAAGTTTACCATACTATGTAATGATTCATTTTATTGAAAAAATTGTATAATCCATTAATAAAGTACCTAAACGATATTTTTCTTTTTAGTTTTTCTTTGAAGTATACATGTCGTATAATGAAATGTGAATAAGTAATTTAAATCCGATTTAAATTTCAAACACGGAATTTTTGTTACCTATTGGTTATAAAATTAGCGGATGACTCGTGGTTACACCAGTTTGTCACCCCAGTGCTATTCGCTTTAGTCGGTTATTCGTCAGAAATAATTTTTATTCCGCAAAAGTAGGTAGGTTAGGTTCGTTAGGTATCTTAAGATGCCCGAAGGGCAAATCGCTCAGAAATAGGAGCCCTGCCATAGGCAGGGCTCCGTCGAAAGGCACTGGGGTGACCACGAGTCTGCACCCATAAAATTAGACAATTATTAAAGACTAGAATAAGTTAAAGATCGCACACTGGAGCGGCGAACCGTATGAATTAGAACCCAAACCAAGAAAAAAATATTTTGAGTGGAAATAGCAATTAATGCTTTAGTCCATCTTGAATGAAATCTTGCCACGCACTGGCCGTTGGAAGGTCTGCTGGTCTGCTGCGGCGCCCCATCGTCGTTACAAGGGTAAGGACCAAAAAGTTGGGCGCGCTAACTCACTCAATTAAATTGAAACTTTTCCGATGTGACACGAAAATTAACTACAGGGTGAAATCTAAGTCTTGATTCCAATGATCACCTCTGTGTTCTACCCACGAGTATGAACAACTTTCACTATGGGACCAACTCTGAAATATAGAAAAAAAAAAATGAGAGGTGATCATTGGAATCACGACTTAGATTTTCACCCTGTATATTACAATAGGGTATTTGCATGGTATTTGCCTACTTTGTGAAAAGTACTTATACTTGACTTGTGATCCATTTTATGTTAGAAAAAAAAAACTTGTACGGATATTAACTCGATAACAATAATATAACAATAAATAAATAATTTGATACTTATCGTCGCATAACGAAACTTTTTTCGAAATCGGTTCAAAAGGATAAAATCACACATCAAAAAAAGAAACAATACTCTTCACGAGCCGCGCTCGTCACTATTACCACAAATATTTGCCCTTATGGAACCTGATATCGATTTCTTATGGTAAGTACAGCAGTTTGACAAAAAAGCAGGTGGAACTACCGGAAACTACAGTAATTGGTAACCAATAATTCCGATTTAAATTTGGATCATGCTACGAGTACCAATATAATTTTACTCCGAATTAGGGAATGCAAATAACCGGTTATAACTGGTTTTAACCGGTTATTTTCATACAAAAACGGTACTAACCGGTTAAATTGCATTCCTTACTCCGAATATTTTCCTAACTTTTTTGCCAAGCTATAACATAAACGGAAAAGCGTCATGCAAATAGGTTTTATATAAACAAATAGGCAACTAAGCCGTTCTTACTGAAATTGTATTTTAATGTAAAAGTCAACTGTCAATTTAAACATTGACGGCAATTTATTGTCATACAATGTTAAATCAACTACATTCGCCGTGGCCGCCATTTATAGAGAAGGTAGAAATTATATACAAACCAATTTCAGAAAATTAGTGTGATGCTGTGTAAATAAATATACTTATTTGAATCCGCTACAATGACTATACCATTCAGCGCAGACTGAGCCAGCATGGAAACTGAAAGCAATGCATTAATTGATCAACTGCGGCGCAAACATGAATTAAATACAAAAGTAAGACTTAATTATTATACTGTGGACGTTTTATTTTGCAAAACATCAGCAACGGGTAGTCCTATTTATACAATTATTTAAGATGTAAGTAGTGTATCCTGAAATCTGTTAACGGAAGAATTTCAGAATCCTCTTAGACTTAGATAATACCACATAATCATTAGGTACTTTGAAAAAACCTCATATCTCATATTTCGTAACGTAAGGTTAACCTTAAACGTGAAGAGAATTAACTTTAAACTCATGCATCTCGAAATATCAGACACTAGTTTTTCTGAAGTAGTAACGACATTATACTAAATGCAGCCGACGATGAGTCAGACTTGAAGCCATAAATGGAAGCATGTAAGTACTTAGGCGAAATCTTCTTATTCGTTCGCGCGACGACACGCACACAAGTGCACAGGCTTTCAACAATGTCGGGACTGAGATATTAATGATTAAATTGATTAAAGTGTGAAGTCTTTGGCACTAATAAATATAAATATAGAGTTACCTATCGGGGCAATATACCTATAGTAACCTATCGATGTTTCGAAAAACTTTTGACCGCTGTTTCATTTCTCCGAAAATCATTTTTCTCTCAACTTTTCAAAATATTTTAGAGAGAAAGGTAGACAGGGTTCCATGATAGACGTACTAGTCAATAGTATGCATGCTTCACTGTTTTAGGTTAATCTGACAAGCGGAGGCTCAGAGAGCAATCGCTTGCGGCTCCGCGCGCTGATAGTGGCGCTTCTCGGTGTATCCATGTCGGCCTGCGCCTTCGCCTCCCAGCCCGTCGAGCTAGAGCTGGATGACGACGAGGTCACGCAGAAACTCAACAATGTCAGCTTCGCTAGACGGTACGTTTAATTAACTCCCAGAAAACACAATACTGCCAGCACCAGCTAAGGGACTGTTGTTTGATCGGTAGTTAAAGTAAGTAACTAATTGTTGAAATTTTAAAAATTAATCGAAAATTTGAAGGATCTCAAGGAAATGTGTCAAATTTTCAATTCCTTTTTCGAATTTTAACAATTAAGTAGTTAATTTAACTACTGATCAAACAATGGGCCCTAAGGCATCATGCAACGCGTTGTGGCAAGTGGAAGTCACTCGGTGTATCCATGTCGGCCTACGGCTTCGCCTCACAGCCCGTCGAGCTGGTGCGGGATGACGACGAGGTCAGCTTTGCTAGACGTTCTGTATTTAAAATAAATATCTGTCTTTCTCTTTACCTGCTAAAAACATTAACACTACCAGCGCCACTACTTTTTTTGATCTTTTTTGCTAAACGGCCTATAACTTGTAATAAACCGGTTTATCTTGCAGAATCACGAAGCCTACGATCCGCTTGGTGATCGGGTATGGAAAGTTGAGTGCGTTTGTGACCGCAATCTCCTCGCTGTTACTACTAATTGCAGTCATGTCTAAGGTAACCTACCGAAATAACCTAAGTAGTACGGCGCAGTGTGGCTAAGTTGCCCGCGACTTGGTTGTCGCTCGGATCTCCCTTTCTATCTAGTCAGCAATGATAGAGACGCACTGACCGACAAGCGAGAAAATACAACTTGTGGTACCCGTGCAGGATAGTAGGTAGTACAGATAAATTTACACACGAAAATATCAAGACTGAGCTTATTTTTAATTTGTACTATTTAATATTTTTACTATTCGAAAACCTCCATGGTGGCATGGTAGGGACCACACCTATGACGTTAATTATGTACCTAAGTCCTTTATAGGTATACTTGGGAGCAAAGAAATCGAGCCACTGTCTATGGAAATTCAGTACAAAGCGACTCGATTTTTTTACTCCCAAGTGTATATACTACAGGTTATCGTTTTGACACCATAAAAGTAGCTTGATTTGATTTGTTCGTCACCAACCCCATTTAATGCTGTTTTATTCTATAATTTTGAGGATGTCTTCCAGAAGGTCTTATTCTTCGTCTATGTCTAGAACACATAGATGAAATTAGGGTGAGCCGCTAGTATTATACTCGCATCGTCGCATCATAATACTTACGAGTCGGATTGAAGCAGGGCAAGAAGTACTTCTCTGCGTTCTTGTAATTTTGCAGTTTTGTATGTTCTCTCTCATCAACTTCATTTAATAAGTAGAATAGAGTATTCGTATGTAAGGTGGAGTCTTTCAATTGCAACTATCTGGTTATTGTAACTGACTTAAATAACTCGCTTTAGGATGACATTGTATTGAACAACGAAAGGCGTGATATTGTATTTCTTAGCAGCGAAGAATAATATCACACCCGACGTTGTTCAAAACCGTGATCCTAGAGGGAATTAAAGTCAGTTGCAATAACAGTATCAAGAAGAGACTCACTCACATAAGTACTAATTAAGATTCGCGCTAGGCACACTCACACACACAAACACACACACATGCGTGCGGACAAACATCCAATTCTACTACTCTCTAACATTAATTCCTTTTATAATGTAATAAATAGTAATAATAAATTTAAGTTCTTGTCATTACCAAATAATTTTGTTAATGTTGTAAAACATAAGTAGTCTACTTTTCTATTGTTAAGTAATAATTTTGTATTTTATTTAATTCCCTTTTTTTTTTAAGTGGTTCCTGTGTTGAATGTAAACCGACTCACTGGATCCCAAGATACAGGCTCAGCCTAGTCTGGGGTCCGCAAGATACCGTACTTTTTTTTTGTAAATAGTGTTGGTATTTTTTTTATTAATAAAGTCTATTAATCTACCGCCAAACGGCAGTGTTCGCATTGTTGTGTTCCGGTTTGGGGATAAGACAGCCGGTATAATGACTAGCATAGAGGCATTCCATCTTAGCCTCAGGGTTGGCAACGCATTTGCAGTCTTAGGGCCTGTTGTTTGATCAGTAGTAAAACTAACTAATTGTTAAAATTTTAAAAAGGATTCGAAAATTTGAGCGAATCTCAAGGAAATGTGTCAAATTTTCAGTTCCTTTTTCGAAATTTTACAATTAGTTAGTAACTACTGATCAAACAACAGGCCCTTAGGATTGCATTGCAGTCTTGTGATTGCGAAT